>CATIWR010374037.1:0-20315 GCA_949677035.1 Omphalea diandra
TATAATCTTAAATAAGTTCTATAACACCATTATTTATGATGCTATAACATGCACATAACATAAGACAATTTGTCATGCAACTATACAAATACTACATATATGTTCAAGTGTCCCAAATATAACGGTGCAAGTGTCATTGTCCTGTTTCTAGAAATCGCATGACTAAATGATCATTTATCTAATGCATATATTCATGTGGGATTTCATATCATTTATGCAATGAATATGTTCATGTGATAATGCCAATGAATATGGATAGGGATGTTACACATATAGGGAGAGACAAATTCTTTGAATGATCGAACCTTCTAAGGTATGGATTAGCAAAGCAATTAGACTAGTAAATGATAGGGATAGGGTGGGAACTCTTCTATCAAATCAATGAGCCCTCCTATCTAAAGCTGACAATTGAGTTCCTGATTACTTTAGAGGTTCTAAGAGGAGATTATCATGCATACGCACAAGAGGGGACCATTAACTTTCGATTCTTTAGGAAGAAGTACACTATAAGGCTAAGTGAGTTGGCTAAATGCTTTGATGCTTCTACTACTAGAATAATAGAGTATCCCCTCACTTTCAATGTGGATGTGAACTAATTCTTAAAATCCATCACAAATAGGAAAAACAACTATAACGGTAATAATAGCAAGGCATCAAAGATTAAAAGTTATGCCTTGAAGATCGCACATCATTTTATAACATGGAACATCAATGGAATAGCCCAATAAAATGCTAATTGCACCATCACTAATCTCTTTTTATCTTTGGTGCGTGAAGAACAAATAAAGGATAAACACTCCACTATTCTTAATGCAAAGAATTGACAATCAAGTGGACAAGGCGAATGAGTTTGTAATGGGGCACTACATCACTTGAATTGCCAAGTTTGTAAAGGCCATACCCTTAATTGAAGAGGAATTTTAGGCAAAGAACATTTTGTTGGAGAAGCTGGCATACAATGAGTCTATTAGTGAAAAGATGTTGCCAAGTGTAGGGATTATTCAAAGGCTCAATTTAGGTATGATAAAGAGAATTCCAGAGAGAGGAGAAGCCCTTAGACAAGCCTAGATGATGATGAGGTTAAGGAAGCCATTCGAGTAGGAATTACTGTTGTGAAAGAGACAGGTACAAATGCTCTTACTATTGCTCATGCTATTGCTTCTATTGCTACTGTCATAGAATTTGAGAAGAAGGTCGTTGACCAACTTGTGACAGTTGCAAATTCTATTCAAAAGGTTGAATCCTCCACCATCTCCCTTCGTCAAAAAGTTTAAAGACTTCAAAGGGATATGAAGGATGTCAACCAAACACTTGGCTGGATAATTGAAGAACTAAACTTGCAACCTGAAACAACAACTACCCTAGCCAAATCAGAGACAACAACTAAGCCTAAGGACAACCCTTAACAAATCTCTAGGACCTTCACCCTTATTCATTTTAATGTGTATATTTTCTCATTATTTCATTTATCTTATCTTTTACTTTTTAAAATATTGATGTATGGGATGACATCTCTTTAATGAATATAAATATTTTCTCAACAATTGTGTGTTCTTACTTGAGTTATCTTTATTATTTCTCTACTCTTTTTTTTTTTTATAATGATAGAAGGGGGAGAAATAGACAAGTATGAGATACAAAGTGATTATGAGTGAAAGGGGGAGTGAAAACAAAATGCAATAATCTAGTATGAGCTAATGCCAAGCTAAATGCATGTTATAACTTAGTTTGTATGTTTCCTTTTGTAAAAACTTGGCATGTTTAACTTTATTTTAATACTACATAATTAATGAAACAAATAGGGAGCTAATGACCAATTATATACCTTTCTTGTAAGGATTATTTAACCCTTTATTGATTGTTTGTCATTATAAAAAAGTAGGAGATTGTTTGATCTAACTTAGGAGTTTTTGTAAACCAAACTTGTTTTGATGATTACAAACACATCTAAAAATTCACTCCAATTTGAGTTTGTGTGAAAGATTTTACACATATATCAATTTATTGATCAAAGGTTTTAAAATCGTGTTTTTGGAAAAACTCTAAGTATTTAAAGCCAACGAGTGTTGTGGCATTTCGACAGTCATTGTGACTTCATCAACAAGTGTCGATGATACACAATAGGCATTGTAGTGATACCCAAATATGAGTTAAGGATTATGGACCCCTCAACCATCAACTGTTTCATTTCTCAATAGGCACTGGATGCTGAAAACTCTTGAGCTTTACAATCAAACCTTCTCAACAGGCGTTGCATTTTTGCAATGGTTGTTACTGATCGATACCTCAATAGGTGTTGCATTTTCACAAAAGGCATTTGACCAAATGATTTAATGTAAATAGAAACCTCAAAGTCTCGATGTGGGTTTGGACTTATACCAATGGACATTGGAAAAACACCTAAATAGGGATAGAGTTTCTAAACCCTTTAACGGGAGATGATCAAATGTTCAACAGGCATTGGGACACTTTTTAATAGGCATTGAACCAAAACTAATAGCCATTGAAGTGTTGTACAAAATCTTGAAAAATAAAGCATCAAACTCATATTCTTTTTGAGATTTTAAATAGGTATTATCCATACCCCAACAGGAGTTGTAATTTAATTCCAACAAGGATTGAATAGCTTCAATAGTCATTAAAAGAGTTGGTGACTAAAAAATTGAGAAAGTTAAAAAATGAGCACCTAGATAGATCTCTCTGTAACAACTGGTTCCAACGGGCATTTCAATAAATCAACAATCGTTGAAGTTGTATTTTCATCCAACAACGAGCACAGACACAATCCAATAGGCATTAAATGATTATTTGTTGACATGAAGTGACAACCTTCCTTTTAATGGCTAGTTCCATGTCTCTACCTATAAAAGGACTTTCTCATAATAAAATTAAGTAGACAAAAAAAGTGAGAAACGTGCAAAAGCAGGTTTATTTTATTTTGAAAATAATCTTTGATAAAAAGGGTGAAATAAGTATGATCTAGCTAAAAGGGAAGATCTATTGTCAAAGCTTGCTTAAGACATCTTTAAAACAGAGTTGAAGAACAAACTTAAGACATATCTCAAAGCAATCTACCAAGTCAAACATAATTTGTGAGTGTGATCATTATTGTTTATTGCTTAAGTGAGAGTATTCTTTCTCATCTTTAATTTGTAAATCCTTTAGAGAAAGGTTTTTAGTTTAAGAAGATCTACGTAGATCTAAGTCATTTTTGTGAAAGGTTTAAGGTAGTACCTATAAACTACTTTAGGAAATGGTTTTGGTAGCACCTAGAAGTCCACTTGTGATGACTTAATAGTGTCCAAAAACTACTTGTGTAAAGGTGATTGATAGTACCTGGATTTTATCTTGATAGTGAAAGTCTCTAGTAGAAAACTAGAGGAGAGAAGGTAGGCAAGGTTGTGTCAAACCTCTATAAATTGATTATGTCTATTTATCTTTATTTTCATATATATCAATTGTTGAGTTTTACTTGCCATTGCCCTATTCAACCCCCCTTTATAGGGCACCAAGGGATAACAAATTGGAATTTACAAGGCCGAGATGAAGTCAATTTAGTGCTCAATTCCTCTTAATGGTGGTAGTATGTTCAACACCTCTTTAAGGAACAAGTCTTCAAATTCCTTTAACGAGACATAAAAACACTAGGTAATGAAAATTTTAAATTGGTAGTAGTAGAACATGTCTCTTTGTACAAGAATATAATCGTGGGTGTTTAGGCTAGATAGGCCTTCCTCACATCACTCTCTTTTATACAAAAGTTTTTTTTCATACCTTCTCCCTTTGTATGCACCTCTATTTTCTTTTGTGGATCTTTTCTAATCTCTCATTTTTTTTCTCTCTTTTTTCATACCTCTCTATGGTTTTCTCACAACTCTCTTTTTCTTGTGGATTTATTTCTTTTTCTTTCATATACATACATTATCTCTCTCCCTCTCTCTCTCTCTTTCTCTCTCTCTCTCTTATTATTTTTGGATCTTCACACACTTTTTTTAGGAGATAAAGGACAAAGTATAATGTGTTTCTTACCCATATAAAACTTATACTTATGAGTGTACCATCATGTTTAGCTATCCTATCAAATTGATAAGGACACCCTAAAATAACATAACTAGCTTACATAAGCACCAAATCACATAAAATCTCATCAACATATTTCTTAATAGAAAAATACACAAGCACTTAGTAATCCTAACCTCCCTATAATCATTTAACCATTGCAAATTGTAAGGTTTAAGATGTTTAAGAGTAGGCAAGTTTAATTTTTCCTCTAAATAAGTACTAGTAGCATTGGTGTAACTACCTCCATCAATAATTAAACTACATACCTTACCTTGTATCCTGCACCTAGCTTGAAAGATGTTTTCTCTTTACTCATCTTCAACTCTAGCTTGGGCAGTTAAAGATCACCTTACACTTAGAAATTCTTTACAATTTACTTCTTTAAGATCATTTTTATCGTCACTAGCATCAATTTATGAGGGCATCTCAAGATCACTTTCTTTAACTTCCTTACTGTCAATCTTGCTATTAACAATCACCATTGCCTTTTTGGTTGGACAATCATGAGCTATGTGTCCTCACCCTCAACATTTAAAGCATTTGATGAAACTTGTTTTAACTTTGGTTAGTTCAATTTGCTTAGGCTTCCCTCCTTCCTTGTCTTCTTTGATGAAATCAATTTTTAGCTTGAAATTGAGCTTTTTAGCTCCTCTCTATTTATTGCTCTAATTTGTTATCGAAGAGCCTGAATTAAGCTTAGAAGTCCCCAATTTTAATTATCTTTCCACCTTTAGGGTGATATGGTACATCTCATCAATCTCCACATAAAGTTGTAATTCAACAATGTTAGCAATATCTTTATTAAGAACACTTAGAAAATGTGCCATTATTTATTCTTTATCCTCCTCTATTTTGGTACAAATCAAAGTCATCTCCATCTCATAGTAATATTCCTCCACACTTTTAGAACCTTCCATAGGTCTTTGGAGTTTATTATGCAATTTTCTATAATAATGATTAGGAACAAACCTCTTAGACATGATATGCTTCATCTTTTTCCATGTAAAGATAGGCTCCTTTCCATAATGCTTCTTAGTTATCATTAATTGGTCCCACCAAATAATAGCATAATTAACAAACTCAATAGCAGTATGCTTGACCTTTCAATGTTCTAAATAGTTGCGGCATTCAAAGATAAACTCCACCTTTTTTTCCCATACTAAATATGCTTTAGGATCACTTCTTCCTTACAAAGTTAGGATTTTCATCTCTATGCTTCCAAGGTTATTTGCTTGACTTCTTTGCCCTTGGTTGCTTTTGTCTCTGTATTCATCATCTTCATCTTGCCACCTCCTTCTTCTAACTTGTTTATGTGCTATTTGATTATTATTGGTGGTGTTAGTAGTGGTTGGTTTGCTCATTCTATCTAGCAATTGGCTAATTATATATTGTATAGATTTCATAAATAACCATCACTCAGGATCTTTCTCTACTTCCTTATGAATTGTCATGGTTAAAAAACAAATAAGAATCCTTACAAACACTACCGTATGTGTTTACAATAAAAAAATGGCACTCATACTTGTGTTTCACATAACCTAACTTTTACCCTCTTATGTGCTCACCACTATTAACATTTACCATTTTAGTTATTTTCTTTTAGTTCTTATGAGACTAGAATTACTATTATCAAAATAAGGCTCAATCACAACTAAAAAAAAAATCGAAAATAAACTAAATATGACTTTGGAATGAAAGAAAAACAAACAAAAAATGAAACAAAAAAAAAAGAGACAATGACTAGTTACTTTAGTAACCAAATGCAAAGTTGAAGGAAAAATCGAAATTGGAATTTTCAAAGAACTTAAATTGAGCTCAAAATAATAGATTTATATAAGAATAGGTCAATTTGCCTTGCAATCGAACCAATTCGCACCTTTTTTTTTTTGCAATTCGCAATTTGCTATCTTTTTTTCTTTCTCTTCTTTTTTTGTTTAGTTTTTATTTTTTCTTTTTTGATAATCAAAGATTCTAAGAAATAGCCTTACTTAACATGAATACAAAAAATAAACAAATGAACAAGAAGAAAATGAATTGGAGAAGGAGAAGAAGAAATAATAAAGAGTGAATTGAAGGAAGAATAAAGACTAGAATGAAATGAATAACAAGAAAAATATGGGACATGTATTTGATTGATGAAGCCAAAGCTTAGATACCAAATGATACAAACGTGGGTAACTTGTCCAAAACCCATATGCAATGTTGAAAGTAATGCTAATGATATATTATTAAGAAAAGAAAACTATAATTCCCAAATGGAGCTCTAGAAAACTTATATCTAACAACCTAAGTTATAAAGAATTAAAGATTGTTTAAGCCAAACCTAAAAAATAACTAAGTCAATTTTAAGTGTTGGTTTAAACTAGTTTGCATGTATCAAGCCTTCACTTGATAATTTACTAAGTCATTTTAAGAACCTAAGAAGAGAATTTTCTCACAAGAAAATAAGAATGATATTAATGAAATTTAGTGCTTTTACACATTTTTGATGGCCTATTTATAGGCATTGTAAACCTCCACTAATTAGGGAAAAAAATTAATTCCAATAGGAGAAACTTTAAAAGAAACTAACTAGGAATAATTTTGTATACTATTCAACCAAGAAGAGGATGAATACTACTAATTAGTTATTATTCCAATTAAAGAAAAACAAGTAAAACTCTGAATAGGTTGTATAATTCAACCAAAAAAGAACAAAATAAGAAGACAAGTCAATAAACCAAACTTTGACAAGTATTTGGCTTATCTTGGACTTGGACTTTTGACCTTTTGATCTTGTGTGCCACCCCCTCATAGTCTTCTTAAGGTTTATGTCCCTACAACTAAATATGTTTGGAATATTCTTAGAATCTTCTAGAACATTTATAATGCAAATTTTCCTATTTGAAAAGTTGGACTTATATATTTCATTTTGAGAGTCCCCATATGAAAATAAGATGTAAAAATGGCCATTTTGCCCTTATAAAAAATGCTCTGATTGATTTCTTCTTATACCAACATTTCCAAAGGTTCTGTAAACTTCTTGAGGCATGCTTTTATCATTAGTCCTTTTATATTGGATTAGTTTTTCTTGCTTAGTGTTTCATTGGTTTGCATCATTTTTTTTTTGGTTTTCCTACGTCAATATGTGGTAATGATTCAATCTTTATTGTTGTGGATCATTTTTCTAAAATAGCACACTTTATTGCATCTTATAAAACTTATGATGCCACTAACATTGCTAATTTATTATTTAAGAAGATTATACATTTACATGGTATGTCTAGAACTATTATCAGTAATAGAGATTCTAAATTCCCTAGTTAATTTTGGAAAACTTTAGAAGGTAAATTGGAAACTAAACTGTTGTTTTCTAGTACATGTCACCCATAAATTTGATGGATAAATTGAGGTGGTAAATTTCACTTTAGGATAATTATTGCGCACATTGGTTAAAATGAATTTAAAATTATGGGAAGAATGGTCACCACACATTTAATTTGCATATAATCATAGTACACATTCATTTACTCATTATTTTCCTTTTGATATTGTTTATAATTTTATCCCTTTAAGTCCGTTAGATTTATGTCCTTTGCCTTTGCATATGATAGTTGATTTAGATGGTGAAAAGAAGGCTAATTTTCTTAGGACATTGCATTAAAAGGTGCACATGAAAATTGTAAAAAATAATGCAAAAGTATCCCAACAAGCTAATAGGGGGTATGTAAGAGTGATTTTTGAACTTGACCATTAGATCAAATTCACAAAGTGGGATAAAGCTAAATCAATCGATAAATATGACCTTAGTTTTTACCCTCCCCCTTTCAAATTATTCTTTAATCGCATTATGATAAATACTACAAGAGGATGGTGATCAAATTAATATAGTGCACAAATGTGTGCAGATATCATCTCACCGAGATACATACTATAAGTGTTGAAATATGATGATTCTATTTTTATCTGAAAATAAATACTTGATATATTATCTAAACTACCAATGCAATGGAAATAAACTAAACTAATAAATCAATTTCAAATAGGTAAAAGCAACTAAGAAAGAAAACCTGATGATAAAACACTTAGAACACTTGACTTTACTAATGGAAAATCATGAAATCAATAATCATTCAATGATATGTTAGATTAAGGCACACAACTGTCGATTGGCTCTCTAGTTATTAAGGATCTCTCTTAGATATGTCACTTAATATGTAACCATTCGCCTAGATCCATCTTTCGGTGTGAACTAGGAATGTGTTACTTCATCATCACAAGTGGTAACATGCCTATCTTCATCCATTAGCATTCTCACATGAACACAACCATTACATAAATGATTTACAATCCCATATGAACATATTCATGATCACTTAAATATGTACCTTTGATAAGTATGACAATAACACTTGCATCATTGCATTTGGGCACTTGAACATAAATGTGATGTTTGCATAGTTCCATGAAAAGTTATCATATGTTGTGTGAATGTTGTAATATCTTAAATAATGTTGATGTAGTACTTATTAGAAGTATAAGGAGCATATGGGAATTATTAGAGGGATAGAGGTGATGAAAGAGTAAAGAAGAGGGATTAAAATAGAAAAATTGAGCTTCTAAATCAATAGTAAAAAGCCATCATGATTTTGTCTTATTATAATATGTATAAAAATTGAATTTTTCTTCCTTTAGGAGCATATTAGATAGGAAAAATGTTAGGGGTAACAAAAGAAAGAGAGAGCTAAGAGAGAAAGAAATAAAAGGAGAATAAGAATAAGAAGAAGTAAGCTAGCTAGGAGGAAACCCTAAGCTTTTCTAGTTTTGGTAAAAGAGGTAAGTGATTTTATTTTCTCCTCATATGAAATTCCTCCCCCATAACATGTTAAACATTCATAAATAGATAGAATTATAGAGTAGAGCTCATGCATAAAAGTTGTTAGAAGCATAGGAGATGCAAGAGCTGATTATGTTGATTTTGTTATTAGAAAAGATTATTGCACTAATGATTTCATAACCCTAGAAGATGAATTAGGGGAAGTGTAAAACATGAAATTTGTATACCTCATATAAATTCATGAAAAACATTTTTGCTTACTATGGCATGTGTGAAGAGCTATAGCTCCTTCATTAGGACTGGTTCATAACTTGACAAAACCTCATCAGTTTGGCCTTTTTCACATATTTTGATAACCATTTGTACTTATTTAGATAAAATGAAAAGTATGAAAGTTGTAGGTTTATGTCCCATCTAAATGTCTTTAGAATAATTTTAATTAATTTATTGTGTTGAAAGAGATATTGCCCTTCGATTGTGATTGACCTTGAACCTGATGAAACCTGCTCAACCTATTGATTCTATTTACCTAGAATTTAATAGAAATAGAATGGGAATTAGGTGATATAGAAACAATGAAAGTTGTATAGTTATGACTTATCTAAATTCTTCTAAGATAGTTTTTCCAAATATATTATGGGAGAGTAGATATTGCTCCTTCATCATGACTAATCTCAACATGTTGAAACTTTCTCACCCTGAGATTGATCATTTATTTTGATGACCTTATAGATTGAATTAGACAAAGTGTAAAACATTAAAAATGTTCCTTTATGTGTTATGTAACCTTTGGTTAATCATTTTTTCAATTAGTTTTGTATAATTTAAGACTTGGCTAAGAATGTAAGAAATGATTAGACTATGATCACATTGAAAGGTGACAGAATTCAAATATTCACCATATGTTTTATAGGTCTTATTAGCCATTTGGATAAATATAGCTAGAATTATTGCAATAAGAATATAATAAAGTCAAGATGCCATATAAGAATAATAAGCATCAATACTAAGTCCACTTGTAGAGAACAGGACTATAGTTTCATAGCATGCAAACTCATATTGACATATACATAATCATGTATGTATCTAGTATTAGGATCTCAACACATTAAGGAAGCCTAAGAGAGAGGTTTAAACCTACCATAAAGGTTTATTGCATCAAAGGTGAGTAAAAGCTATAATTGGATTATAATGTGTATATGTGTGATTTTAAGATATGATTGGCTCTATTGTGTGTCTATGTTTGATTGAATTATGATATTACACATGTGAATACAAGTCAATTTTGAATTATATGATCTTAATGATTACTTGATATACCATTGTGAATGAATACTTGTATATAGAACTAAAAGGATGTTGAGATCAACTTGTCAAACACTTGCAAATCACATGGCAAACGAACTTATTTGTCCTACTATAGCACATGTTATTGATCAAATGAATCACATGTTGCATGCTAGCCAACAAAATCAAATGTAACTTGAATTAAATGAATTATTGAGAGTAGTGTTTGCCTTGCTAGGTCATGAAAAAATCATTTAATCTATTGCATTTGCACTTACATAGTCGATTGTTATACTTGTAATGTATCCTAATAAAGTTTGACTATTGATTGTATCATTAAAATTTTATTATGATTTTTATTCATTAAGTCATGACTTACCAAATTATAATTAATTTTTTTTAAATAGTGAAACATAAAGATTTAGTCATTTGGAAGCATAAAGTTTTGCCTATAGATACATGGAGTATAGGTTGTTAGCCAAATTATGTTATGTGCATGTACCTAGATAAGCATCAGTTTGTGGTCACTAACATTAAATGTGTTGTACTTAACATATACATGCATTAAATAAGGTAATTGATATGCCTTTTTGGTTGTGTATGAATGATATGTTAACCTTTATACATATGAATTCTTGAACATGAATGTCATGCTTAATAAATGAAAAATGGGTGTTACACAAGCAATTCTTTAAGTGATAAAAATAGATTAAATGGGCATCTTTACTCGTCAATCAACCTAAGGGAAAAGATTATAGGTATATTTCAATTTACAATCTCTCGATTTGTAAACGAAAAACAAAATCATGTAATTAGTGGCTATGCAATCACATGCATTAGGCTCAATAATCATTCATTTGTAAAAGAACCAAATTCCAACATAGTCATTTAAATCATAAATCAATCAATCAATATCCATGGCAAAATCAAGGTCCTAGATCAAAGATCTAATCAATCATACTATCAAAATAAGACAAATCCAAATCCAAAAGCATCATCATAACAAGATAAATAAGAATAAAGAGAAGGAAAGATGAAATCACCTAATTGTCTTATAGATCTTCTCTTATTCTTCTTTCTTGATCCAATGATCTTTTGAACTGTTACACCTCCTTATTTTCTTCTCTAAAAAATGCCTTTTTTTGCCCCTTCTATCTTCTTTGTAGAAAACCCTAAGTGTTGGCCACTCATCCAAAAAAAGCTAAAATGCAAGGTAGAAAATAGGATCCAATGTGCCTAGTCATAGCTGGCAACCATCAAAAAACTAAAAGAGTCACAGCCTGTGACATAGATCATAAGCGAGGCAACTTCCTTCATTCCTTATGCATCCACATTTCTAGCTTGGTCCCTAAAGTTGCTATCCATGCCCGATTTGGTTCTAATTCGCTCCAAACTTGTTAAAACACTTATAAAATATCAAAATGTGAAGGGTATTACAAATTAACTCAAAATAAGTTAATTTAAACATTAACACCAAATTAAGCCTAAAACACATCAAATAACTATGAATAAATTAAGTCTAACACCTAATGATTAGGTTTGGCTGCGTTTTAGAAAAAGAAAGGTTCCCTAGTTAAAGAAAGTCTAAGCTAGATCCTAAGAGTGATGGTTCTTTTCAAGTGCTAGAGAGGATTAATGATAATGCTTATAAAATAGATTTTCTAGGCGATTATGGTGTTAGTGTTATTTTTAATGTTAATGATTTATCTATTTTGATTTTGACAAGGTTGATAATTCAAGGATTAATATTCAAGAGGATGGAAGGCATATGCAAACAAAGGGTAATCAAAATCGAACTAAAATTAAAAAATTGAACTTAGGTTATGTTATTTTTGTAGTTCAGTATGATTTGGTTGCTAATATTTAAATTTTCAATTTTCAGTTTAATTCGAATACATGAGAGCTGAATAAATCAAACCAAAAATAAAAAAGTATGTTTTTTTGTAATTTTATAATGCCTTTAAAGGCATTTATGTCTTTTACTCCACAATTAAAAAAGTCTTAAATCTCCTTTAATTTTTCTACTCATTCTCTTTCCTATATTCTTTTTCTTTTTTTGATCGTTCTCCTTCCTTTATTCTTCCTTTTTTTTTTCTTCTATTCTTTCTTTAATTTCCTTTTACTAAAGCACATTCAGTATTTTCATTAACATGAAACATTCTTCTTTGTTTTTTTGTTTTCTTTGTTCTCCTTCTCATCATCCTTGAACAAAATTAAAAGAAATATAAGGGTAGATCAAAGAAACAAGATTGATGTAATAACAAGACTGAATCAAGATTGAAACGTCTCTTTCTCTATCTGGGTAGATCAATGAAAGGACTCTTTCTCCACTTGACTATAAGGGAGGATATTTCTTTGTCTTCAAAGCATAAAATTTTCATAAGTTTGTATTGAATTTGTACTAGTATTTGCTTTAATGTAATTTGGCTCTTTCTCCATATCTTTTATATTAATGGATTATTTTTAAATTTTTTATATAATTTTCTAAATTTTGTTTAGTTGTACGAATTTTTAATTAATTATGTTGTAACTTGAAATTCAAATCCAATTGTGTTCTTTAGTTTTTCAATATGTTTGATGAGTTTGATCAGTTTTTTTCATTTTGTTTGATGTTTGCAAAATTGAATTAAAAAATCGAATCAAAATAAATTTTTTTAGTTCTATTTAAGTCATTTTTATAAATAATAGTTTGATTAGATTAGTTTCTAAAAATATTTCAGTTTATTCTATTTGACCTTATTTGGTTCAATTTGAATTGAACTGCCCAAATGCACAGCCTTAATGCAATCCAAGCACGCACTAAGCATGATGTTCCATTTAAACACGATCGATCAAAGACTGGAGCACCCATGAAGAAGTTCAAAGGTGCTTTAGGAGTACACATGAAGTAAGAAATCAAGCTTGAGATGGAAAACACAACATAAGGGTGAAATCATCATTTATGCTCTTTATTATATTCTAACCCTTAAAATGGAGAATTCATGAACAAGAAAGAGTTCAAAGGAGAAATAGGTCTTTTACACAACTATGTACAATTTACACGACTATGTATTCTTTAAAGGCAAGGAAAAAAGGTGATCAAAGACTTACACAACTAAGTTTATAATCATGTAAAGAAATAGTAACTGAGTCTATAATTTACATGGCCATAAGCATGCCCATGTAAAGAAATAGAAGGTGATGGGATTTGCATACCATCTTAGATGAACATGTAAGAGACCTATACGACCATGCATAAGTTTACACGACCATCCACAAGGCTACATAACTATACATAAGATTGCATAGCCATGCATAAGGTTACATGGCCATGCAACATAATGAACATAGCCATGTAAAGTTGGATTGCAAAAGCATCAAATTGGAATTGCATCTCTACATGGTTGTGTAACTATCTATATGGCCATATAACACTAAATAGGCAACTTTCTAATTTTTCCTTATTAAAAGCAAAACTTTATTTGTTTATAATTAGATGGCCAGCTAGGGTTCCTAATTATCTTAAGAGTTCTTTTACTTGTTTTCTTTAATTATTAATGTCAGTTAGAGAAGGATTAAACTTCCTTTTTTACTTATGAGTTTATTCTTATTTACTTTTCCCTTTCTTATTAGGATTTAGTTTACTTTGGTCTTATAATGCTTATATAAGGCCTCAAACCTTATACCCATGATAGGTAATCAATATATTCAATTTCTTTAAGAGGTTAATTCCTTTCTTTTGTTTTTAAAAGAATTTTAATGAATTTATTAAGTGAAGGCTTTGTACTTTCAAACTTAGAAACTAAACTTAAAATTGACTTAGTTAATGTTTACATTAGATAACCTTTAATTATTTGTAATTAAGGTTCTTAAGTATGGGTTATTTAAGGGTCTTATTGGAAATTAAAGTTTTCTTGCTTGGTTTTTGAATGATCTATGGCAAAGGTATTAAGATTGGATATGAGTTTGGTACAAGTTAACCAATTTTATATCAATAGGTTGGCAAAACCTTTCACTTTAATCACACTTCTATGCTAATATTTTTTTTCACCTGATATTGTAACTTTCACATTATAGGTTTCATAAAAACTTAAAGAATAATGTTAATTGTAACTTTCACATTATAGGTTTCATAAAAAATTAAAGAATAATGTCAAAAATAAGGCATAAGTTGAAAGCTTAAAATGCAATGCCTATTCATTAACATTTTGTTCGTCCTACTTTAAGGATCATGTGCAAATAAAAGTAAGAATGATGCCTCACAAAAATGAAGGTAGGGTGAAGATGATCAATTAGATGATGAAGAAAACCTACTAATTTTCAAATATAATGATAGATCATTTGATTGTTCAAGAACAAGACGTATGGCAATAGAAGAATATAAGGCTACTTAGTCATAAATCTTGCTTAATTATAAAGAAGTTGATCTATTTGAGGTTAGTTTTCTGCTGCTAATTAATGACATCATACTAGTATGGTGAAAGCATGTCAACTAACTCCATATTTAAATTAGTATTTTGTAACAACATAATCTAAACATTAATGATGAAGAAGTGAATGTAAAATGTGAAGGGGACTTCGTTAAATGGTTCAATGCCTATGAAAGTCTTCTTCTTCTCAACATGTTGATTTAATTTCTCCACTTATTGAATAAGTCCTTATTATTTCAATCAAATGAACCAGTAAGTAATATTGATAATAATTTCCTTAAAGATATCGTGAAAGAGCCTATTACTACTATTACAATATACATTGGGTACTTTGTGAATGGTTATAAATTTCACATAGTAAGACATGGTTCCATGTGAGCTTTGATGAATAGTGGAGTATGCATTAAAGGTTAAAACTAGATTATTTTTTAAAATGATTTCTATAGTTAGCTAATTACAATTATCTAACTCAAATATCCTAATTGGTCAATTGAGCAAATAGTTCTCTTCAAGTATGAATGGTTTGATCTAATGCCTACTTTTGGTATTAAGGTTCATGAGAAATATAATATTGTTGAGGTAAATCATAGATAGGGATACAATAAATATGAACCATTTATTTATGTGACATAAGCATCTTAGGTTTGTTATTGCTCGTACCATGCTTGCAAAGAGACAAAAGCGATTAGTAGGTGGTTTTCAAACTCAAACCTAGAGGAATTATTAATATCCTACAAAACCTTTCCCAAAGTACACTTGCTTAAATCTCCCTTATTTCAAGAGGAGTCGATCGATATCCATGTTATTGAGACAATTAAAGATGATCAAGTCATAACATTAGATGATCCAATGGGTGATCTTACTGATGTTGCTAATGATGATATTTCTTTATAATAAAAACCTAAACTATTCTCATATATTGCCTTTAAATTAGAGGAAGAATTTGATATGTATGCTACGAGTGACATTGATAGTGAGTAGAGGTGAATTTTTACCAAATACGTACTTATAATTATGTTTATCTTCTACGATGTTTGATTATGACTATCATTATATAATTTTGCACTTTACCTATCCATATATATTTAGAGTTTTCTTATGATTATTAAATTTATTTTGTTGTACAAGATGCATTATTGGCTACATGGTGTAGATTGATCTATGAGAGGTAGCAAAGGATGAGGCATGGGCAAGGTGTTACAAAGCTTCCTCTAACAACATCACATAGTTCCTTTATAATTGCATCTACATTAGTAGGTCCATCATCTTCTGCATCTCCTTCAACATTAGCAACTCCATTCACCTTAATGTTCTATCCACCTCATCAACCCCATCAATGCCATCTACATTAGGAGCTCCATTAGCACCATCTCCATTTCTAGTTCCTTCGTTGGCCATAGTCCCACTTTCGACTTCATAACCTTTTCAATCACAACCTACTACTTTTTGTGATGCTTGCTTTAGGGTCAACCATAGGAAAGTTGTGATAAATAGTGGTAAAAAACAACTTCGATTACATAATATAAAGTAAGTAAAGTTTTATGGAATTTTATTTTATGTTCATTAAGTTTATTCATTAGATTATTATTTTGATAATTGTAGGTTTGTTGAGTCACATGAGATGGCAACCCATATATCCCATATTTTTAAAGAGAGGATATAAGAAGGACGGATATAAGTGAAAGATGGTCAACATTTTATATTAGGGTGAATTTCAGGTGATACATTATGTATATGAAAATGGACATCCATATTAGTGTTTAATGATTGTGAAGTGTAATATGATTACTAACAGTATTTGCATGTGAATTATATATTTTAAGAAATGTTTTATTGAGCTATAAAATATTTTTTAAGTTTGATTTGTTATTTGCAGGAATATTTCCTTTGAGGATAGGATAATGCATATTTTAGGGGACACTGCCAATTTTTTTAATTATTTGTTTGTTAACTTTGTATATGTTTATTTTTTATAGAAATATTTTGTATGTGACGATGATATTTATGAGATGGTAAGGTTAACATGGGAGCGGTTCGCAACTAGAAGATATACAGACATGCTATATATGTGGAAATGCAAGGGATGACTTGAATGTGTATCAAAAGCAGTCTAGAATAGATGGCAATAGAAGTGGGCTAAAACTTCCTTTAAGCTATGTCAAAGCATCAATCAAAATAGTGAAATATGAGGCCCTAGTTTTGGTCTAACCCAACACACTTGCGGTTCCATCTTTTATGGATGAGCATGTTAGAAGGATGGTAAGGAAACTTAAATTATATTTCACTATAATTAAATAATTTCTATAAAACTTATATTTATAATATTCTTTTAGGAGATAGGGGAAGGTACACCTTCTAGTGGGTATAGGTGTTTAATAGAATACACATGGGTATAGCTGCAAATGCATTGAAGCACTATGTCGATGATTGTGCTTAATAACTAAGGGTAAGCACTTATTATATGTATACAAATACCAAGAAATAATTCATTAATTAATAATGTAGGCACATTTTGACTAACTCATTGCTTAAGAATCACATGATCAAGCTGGGAATCGAGTTTAACTCTGTTAGGAGAAGGAAGACCAAGTCTTCCTACAAGTAATTAGGGCTTCCTTAAATAATAGATGCATGTATGGGATGGGAAAGAATAAGACATCTGACTTATGCTTTGATGCCTCCACCTTCATAATAACCACTAGTGCATTTGACGAGCAACGCATCAAAGATATTGGAGAGACTACCTCTTAATTAGTCTAATAATTATTGGAGAAAGATATTTAGACACATGTACTACCACTATAGAGGATTGGGTGTGCCAATTTATGCAGGAATTAATTCATAGCACCCATAAGCATGTACCAAGCCCTTTTTTATTCCACCTCACTGTAAGAAATCAAGGAATTATCAATGGAATCAAAGCCATCGGTAAATACCATAAAATTAATGACAAAATTTATCAAAAAAGAAACATTAATATATAGAGAATGGATGATAATTATCAATGAACTAAATCCATAAGTAAATAATGGCGCTAATAGTTAGCGCTAGAGTTTACTAATAGAAGTATGCGAAAAGTCATGCGATAATTAATGCACCGATAAATATGTCTATATATTTTTAAAAAGAATTTTATTATATTTACCGATGGATTTTCAACGGACTTTTTAATTTGATGTGGCATTATCCATTACTAATATGTCAGTAAATAAATAATAAAATCTGTGAACACTCTTCTTCTTCTTCTTCTTCTTCTTTCTTTCTTCTCCTATTTTATTCTCTCTTCCTCAATGATCTCTCTCGCTCTCCCTCGACTACTCACTCTTTCTTGATTGCTCCTTCTCCCTTGACTACTATTGAGTTGAGAATCGCTAGGACGTCGCCAATTTCCACATACCACTGCCACACCGAGCAGAGCTCAGTTGGGACACTTTCAAGATCTAGGTATGTTCAACATATATTTTTTAATTAATTCTAAGTTATATGTTATTGTTGGACTAGGGTAGTTAACCCAAGTCTTGGACCTCAATTGATATTAACAAAGGAGATTTATCATGTCAAATATTTCAAATTAGTGTTATTTTGCAGCCTTTAGTCTTTATCTAAGTTGGAAGTTGGATGAAGCTTGAAATTCCTCAAGTATGAAAAATGACTTCTAAATCACGACCGCTACTTTGTATTCGCGACCGCGATATATGAAGAAGCATTCCTAGAAAGCAGACAGACAAATTCGCGGAGCCATTCGCGACCGCGATTCATCCAAATGAATGAGTCCAAAATTGACAGAGAAATCGCTGTGAGTGTGACACCCTAGTCGCGACCGCGAATTTCGAAGTGACCCAAAAAGGAAGCAATTCCACGGTCACAGCATGACACGTGTTCCAGCAGACCATTGGAAGTCAAATTTTGCTAACGCATCTTATTGGTAGCGACCCTAAATCGTGAAGAAGAAGATAACCTTTTTTGGTAGACAAATTCGCATCCTATGTCGCATTCTATACAAGAAAGCTTGTGACTGTGACTTCTAAAAGTAGGTAAAAGAGCAATAACTATATTTTCCTAGTGAACTAATCAAAAGCTACCACATGAACTAGCCGTTAGACACAAATGGGATTTTCCTTCAGAAATTTGGATTTTGCAACCGCTAATAAGTAGTAGCGACCGCGAATTGAGGTTGTCAAGCATTTAATGCAGAATTTGTGAAACATGTCTCAAAGATTTGATGAGCTATGATTTGCAACATCTCTTTGGTGAAGTTTGGGTATAAATACTCCACCAAACAACCATGAATAAGGTTGCTAAGAAATTTATTACAAGAAATTAAAGCTCTCAATATTTGCTACTCATTTTCTTCAATTTTCTTTATAAAATTGTAAGTGTTAGGTGTGAGCATTAAACAACAAGTTGGAAGGTTGTAGTGTTAGCCTGTAAAAAACACTTCAAGAAAGGTTTAAGTGTGAGCCTAGTGAAACACTTGAGTGAGGTTGTGTGTTAGCCTAAAAACACATTGTTGTAAGGTTGTGTGTGACCCATCAAAACACAAGTTGTACAAGTTCGGTGTGAGCTTGAAAACACCTTGAGATAGTGAAATACCCAATTGATAGATTGGGGAGTGGACGTAAGGTCAATTATACCCAAACCATTATAAATTATTGTCTCAACTTTACTCATTCTTCTTCCCCTCTTCTTTGCCTTTTAAATTTTTATACACCAATTCAACCCCCCTTCTTGGTGCCAAGGGACAATAAGTGGTATCAGAGCAAGGTTTTTATAAATCAAACCTTCATTGGGTGAAACAAGATCATGGCACAAGAAGCAATATACTCATACCTAAGGCCATATTTTGATGGAACTGATTATACTCATTAGAAGTATAGGATGGAGATCTATCTTGACATAGATGTGGTGGACCTTTGGGACATGGTAATCAAGGAATGGAAGCCTCCTACCAGAGTTGTGGATGGCAATAAAGAATTAATCCCAAGGAATGAATGGGTTGAAGCTCACCAGAAGTCAAATGACAAGAACAAGAGGACAATGGCAATTCTCCTAAGCTCACTTTCTAAATAAGAGATTGGGAGAGTGCAACATTGTCAAACCGCACATGCCATATGGAAGACTCTAGGGAATTATCATGAAGGCACAACTCTAGTGAAGTCAAGCTGTGTGGAGATGTATGTCACCAAATGAGAACTCTTCATAATGAAGGACAACAAGAACATCATGGAAATGACCAACTGGCTCTTGTCCATTATCACCAACATGAAGAAGTTTGGAAAAACACTCACAAATTATGAGGTAAACACTAAAATTCTTAAAACTCTTCCACTTGACGAATTTGGGGCTAGGGTGTGCAGTATTCAAGAGTCCAATCCGGAGATTGGAAAGGTCCCAATCGATGTGCTCATTGGTAAGCTCTTGACTCATGAGCTAGCTATTCAAAAAGATGAGCAAATGAATATACTAAAGGGCTAAGGTGAAAAACCAGAAAAGAGAACCATGGGTCTCAAAGATTCAATAAGAGAGAAAGAAGTGGACATCTCCTCAAGTGAAGAGGATAGTGACAAAGAAGGAGAAGAGCTCACCTTAAGCTAAAAAGAAAACAACATCTAGGGGCGTGGTGGCCTTTTTAAGGTGGATGGTGATAGAGGTGTTGAGAAAGAGAGGACGCAGGATTCAGGAACAACTCTTTGGAGGGACTGAGAGATTTGCTGTAGAGTAGAATGTATTTGTTTTGAACA
>CATIWR010374053.1:0-32534 GCA_949677035.1 Omphalea diandra
GCATACCAAGCATTCATAATCATTTTGGCATACTTATAACCATGTATGTATCAAATGTTAGGATCTCAACACTTTGAGGAAGCCCTAGAGAGAGAACCAAACCTATCATAAAGGTTGGTTACATCAAAAGGTGAGTAAAAAATGATAATTAGATTCTAATGTGTATATGTGTGATAATTTTTTGATGTGATTATGTCCTATTACATGTATATGTGATTGAATTGTTACCTTTTACATATGAATACAAGTCAAACAAGAATTATATGGTCTTAATGATTACTTGGTATACCCTTGTTATGAACACTTACATATGGAACTAAAAAGATGTTATAACTGGCTTGTCAAACACTTGCAAATCACATGGAAGATGGACTAATATGTTCCATTGGCACATGTTATGGATCAAATGGTTCACTTGTTATATGTTGGTTAGTAAAATCAAATGTCACTTGAATCACATGAATTTTTGGGAGCAGTGATTGCCTTACAAGGTCACAACACAAAAATTAATCTATTGCACTTGCACTTGCATAGTCAATTGTTATACTTGTAATATATCCTGATGATATTCTTATGTTGGTTATGCCATAAGAATCTGACTATTGTTTTTATTCATTTAATCATAGCTCACAAAATCGCAAATTCTTTTTCAGATACTGAAGCATAAGATTGGACATTTTGGTGCTTAGGGTTTTGCATCGAGATACATAGACCATAGGTCGACGGTTGAATTCCAACTCTCTCTCTTCTTGTGTCATGTACATACATCTAGATAGGAACCAATTTATAGTCACTAGCCTTGAAATTAACCCCCCAAAATGGGTTGCACAACCCTTCTCAACCTAGGACTTAGCTTAAAAAACCTTCTTTTTTCTATCCAAATTTCTTCCTTTTAAGACTATTTCTTAGGATGTTTGGAGGTTCCATTGGCAAAATAAGGGGGAGTCAAAGGGCCTAGGATACCTATTCACTTAAGAAATGAAATTTTGAATGAGGTAAAAGTGCTTTTTATGGTTTATTTTGTGCTAGTTCTTCTTAACCCTACATTTCATGTTAAATATGATGTTTAAGTTTCTTTTAATCCATTTGGCAGTGACAAAGTAAGGAGTCATATTCTATAAGGTCCTTGAGAGCCATCTTATACATGTTTGTATTTGATTACATTTCTAAGTATTTTTTAAAATGTGTCTTAGACTTAAAATCTCCCTTTTGATAATTGATATCTTAACCTAAAATCTTCCTCTTGATCATTGATACTTAACCTTTAAAATGGTTAAGGGTATTAGTTGGTGTTATGCTCTTTTACAATAATAATAGGGAGGGTTTAAAGACTTTAGGATTTTTCTTGTGATGATTTAGTCTTAGGCCACCAAAGTCCTCCAAAGTGTTTGCATTTCATGTTCATAACTCTTTATGTTTTATGATTCATGCATTTATGTTCATTTGATGCTATTGTATTTGTGTGATGTTGGAGTGTGTGTGATTAAAGGAGTTATAAACATATGTTAGGTACCTTAAACTTTAGAGAAGTGGTCAGGTGTTAATGATAGGCTCTATTGGAATTTTTTTCTATTTTTATTTTCATTTTACTTGCCTCATGATGAAAGTTACTAACTTATGCTTTTCTTTTGGGTGTAGATGATTCTTTAAGATAAACTATAAATCTTCATCTTAATAGATGATTGAGTGTTATATATGGATATGCATGTTATACCCTATACCATGTTGTATGACCCCACTCCTTTAGATTGAACATGCATAATTTATGGTTTATGGATATGCATGTTCACCTTATACAATGTCACTTGACCCACTCCCTTTAATTAAATATGCATGATTAATGGTGTATGGATTTGCATGTTTACCTTATGTCATGTCATATAACCCACTACCTTGGATAAAATTTGCATGATTTATAGTGGATGGATATGTTTGTTTACCCTATGCCATGTCACATGACCCTATCCCCCTCTGAAATAAATGTGTGGATGTTGATACGTATGTTATACCCTATGCCATGATGCATGACCCCTTTCCCATTAGAAATGATGTTTTGATTTACTTGGTAATGTTAAAGGCATGTTTAGGATCGTTAATTAGGCTAATTCATAACTTGGTAAAAAAATGGAAAAAGTGAATTAAAGATGTTCAAAGGTCATATCCTAATACCCGAGCGATTTAAGGGTTCCTAACCTCTCCACTAAGTCGTACCCAATTTTTGAACTGGATCTCTAATGGGGTGAAGATGAAATTGGCCTTCTATTTGACTTAGCTTAAGTTTAGATTTTGCCTTGCTTAAATTCTTATCCTAACCAAGGTCGGGTATCGACTCTATGATTCCTAAGGATAATGCCAATGTATTATCTCGCCTCAGTACCTCGATGACCACTATTTTTTAAAAAATGGGCTTTGAACTTGCACGAGGCCTAGCTGATCCCCCATTGATCCAAGTACATGCCATTTTATAGGGTTTCCACCAATGTAAAACCCTCAACCTATCAACTTCCCGTTGTTTGATAAAAAGGATAAGGCCACAAGCAAGATTCCACTTGTTTAAGCGAAAAATCACTAGGTGTTTATAGTTCATTTTGAGAATGAGCATAAAATATCTCTAGTTTTTAAACCTTTCCAATGAGAATATACCATTCATTAAAACACCATGAGAGATACCATTGGTCTCTATAAGGGAAGCATGAGTGATCACCCTGAAAACTTTAAACTAAGAGCATTTTAGGTAACTATTTTAATACTTAAAGGACTAGAACTACTATTAAGCTTTAAGTAGAGCCATAAAAGATAGGTGTTTGATAATTCTTCACAAATTCATGGCTTTTGCTATCTTTGAAAAGCAAGAGTCAGCCAAAGACTCTAAACAAAAGCTTTTTTCTCATATGGTTTATATAAAATAAGTTAAAAATCTCCATTACTAATTATACATTTCAATAATTGGTGAATAAAACTAAGCATCCTAAGCAAGTAAAAAGACTGGGGCATATAGACACAATTTAGCTATGCATTTGCATGGCTTTTATTAGTCATTGAGCACCAAGAAGGGGGGGTTGAATTGGTGGGAAATTTAAAAATTAGAGTGAAGGTAATGGAAAATGGATATAGAAGAACTAGGAGAAAAGATGGAGACATGATATTTTATATTGGTTCGGGTGTTAACTAAACCTACATCCACTCTTTAATTCTTCATAATTAGGTATTCTACTAACACTAAATGGTGTTTCCAAGCTCACAATAAACTTATACATTTTGTGTTTTATGGCTCACACACAACCTTACAACTTATGTTTCAAGGCTTACATAAAAAGTCTTTCAAGTATTTTTCAAAAGGCTTACACTTAACCTATTACAAGAGTTTTACAACTAAGATAACTTTCAAACCCAATTACAATGGTGTTCAATGCTTACATCCAATAATACCAACTTACATATAAGGAATTAAAAGTTGAGAAACAAAATTGCAAGAGTTTAGCCATATTTAATGTTATTCTCTTACATTTACGTCTATTTAGTGAAGTATTTATAGGCAATAACCACAAAAGAGATGCTACAAAGAAACTATGTCTAAATCTCTAAGGCATGTTATGTAGATCTTGCATTAAATGTCTGTCAAAGAAATTTCACGATTGTGATTGGTCATTCACAGTGACAATTTCTCTTATTGCACTAAATTTGTTGAAATCATGGTAAAGAACCTCGTTTGTATCTAACAGCTAGTCCATATGGCACGCTATCATTGGTCTTCTAAGAAAAATAGTCGTTGTGTTCTTTCAACTAAACAAAAGTCACAATCATGATTTATTTTTTCTTTTAGATGCAATTGACACCACGAATCCGTTTGTTAGATAAAAAGAAGTTACTTCATCAAGTCGCGATCTCGAAGACTTTTTCACCTTCATAAATTTTTATATGCTAACGGCTTTCTTGGACACTTGGAAAACTCTAGTTATGGACTTGGTTCCCTCTAAGCAACTCTAAAAGTTGCGATGTAATCATAGGCATGATGGTCACCACAAATCGACTGTTTAAACTTCATAGCTTTCTTGGCAAGGTCGCGACTGTGATTTGCTATATGAATTCATTTGGACCAAATTCATTCATCATTTTGCAATATTATGGTTATGACTTGGAGGTTTGTGACCACGAATTAAGATGTCTTTCAAAATGCTTGAGACTTAGACTCTCATCCAACTTCTAATGCAAACCTATCTTAAAAATTGCAAAATCAACACTTAAAATTAATATTATAACATATTAATCTACATTGTCAAGATCAAAAGAGAGTCTTGACTTATGTTTGACCAACCTAATTGAATAACTTTGACCTTAGCCAAATAGAAAAGGAAAAAGTGTTTATCATAGGGATTTTAGATTTCATTACATTGAAGAATATGGGAGTTGTAATATGCAAATTTGGAGGACCAAAATGCGCAAAACCAAAGAATGCAAAAGAAGAAGAAAGTGAAGAGGAAAATGAAAAAGAGGAAGAGGAAGACATTTCAATAGTTCTACCTCTCAACACTCTCCCATAAGAAGGAGGACCTATTACAACTAAAGAGAGGCCATGGAACCTAGTTCTTCAAAGACTAGATACTAGGGATGTTTTATTGGCAAAGATGGATAGTGTGCAAAAGCACCAAAACTAGAAAATAAGGCAATATTTTGCAAGAGCTAACATTGATTTGCCTCCTCCACCTGATACACTGTGATGCATGTCTTAAAGTTGATCCTTTAGTTATTATCATTATTGATGTCATGCTTTTTTATGATGTAGTATTCTTGCCTTATTTGTTTGTTTTTATGTTTGATATTTAAGTGTTCTAAGGTGCATATGCACTATTGTGATGAGATTATGTTTCCATGAGCAATGTATAGAGGTACAAGTTTAATGGGTTCTTTTACATGATTGTCATTAAGTCAATTTTTATTTTGCTTTTATTTTATCTTAGTTTAGCTACTTGATCTTTTTTGTTTTCTTAAATTTCAATAAGAATGTAGGCTAAAAGCATGAAGCAATTTGGATGCAATCAACTTTCAATCAAAATATAAAGGGATTACTTCTTTCTTTACCAAATATTTTTTGTGTTATAGAATGCACTTCATTGAGGATAATGTCATCTTTAAGTATAGGGGAAAGGATTGTGATCTTATGCCTAGACCTATATATCGCTTGCACCTATGTACAAGGCTAAATGGACCAAAATTATTTTATAATATTTGCAAAAATATGTAGCATAGTTAAGTTTTATTTGGTAATCAGTATGAATAGCTATGAAGGTGATGTCATTCTTAGAATGACATTAAGATAAATGAATCTTGAGTTGGTTGCAAAATTTAGGAGCGTAACTTACAAATTTAAGAAAGTCAGAATGCAATGAGATTGTTTTTTGCATATATAATTAAACAAATAATTTGGCTAGCTATAAATAGATATAATTGCAAGGCTTAAATTAAAATGATTTGTTATTTTTCTTTATTAATTAGCAAGGATAAAGTAGTTTAAAAGATATGATTTAGGAATGATCAAAATAAGTTTAAAAGAAAGAGACATATCTACTCTGTTATTTTTTGAATGCTTAGTAACTAGGAATCTTCAGAACCAATATCGATTTTTGTGTAAATGGCAAACTAAAAGAATGAGTATGAAAAAAAATTTGAATGAAGTTATATGTTAAGTAACTAGGTGCATTCATCACCAATGTTTATATTTGTATAAAAAGGTATATTAACTCTTCAAAAAGGAAAAGAAAAAGAAAAATATAAAAAAAAAATTTAATGTACTACAAGGAAAGGTGAATCCTAATGATTTCATGTGCTTAAAGTTATTCTGCTCATGGTTAATTAGTAAAGGCAATAGTGATCTAACTTGTTTTACATCTTGATTATGCCTATTGATAATAAGTGAGCTTTGATTTATTGATTGATTTAGCTTTAAACCACATTATGAAATTTCATCAAATAATGACATTAATAATATGCTAAAGTAAGTGATAAAATAAATTAAGAATACCATTATAACCTAGAGATTTAGTAAGACAAGATTAGTTGAGAGTGTTAACACTATTTTCTCTAGTAAATGGAGCCAAAAGTAAAGAGTTCATCTTAATTATGACTTTTGATGAAATATCATCCTAAGCCTCATTCACATTGCATAGATTTGAAGAAGTGAAAACATCTTTATAATATGATTGAAAAGTTGATACGATTTCTATGATCTCCTCTTGCCATATACCATCCCCAACTTTAATACCATATGTAGTTCTTAGAACCACAAATTCAATGTATAATCAAATCAAACAAAGTGATTTCAAATCACTTAATAAACATATTTTCCAACTATCTTTTTTATTTTAAATTATCATTTAAATCATAATGCTATCGACCATAAGATAATGGTGATCAAAGTAATATAGTACATAGTGTGTAGATATTGTCCCATAAAGAGAAGGACAATAAGTACTTATCGACCACAAGATAATGGTAATCAAAGTAATATAGTACATAGTGTGTAGATATCGTCCCATAAAGAGAAGGACAATAAGTACTGGAATATGATGATCTTATTTTTATTTATAAACAAAAGAATTAAGATAATAACTAAACTACTAATGCAAGAAAGTAAACTAACTAAAAATGAATTGGTTAAAGACAATAGCAATTAAGGTATAAAACCCTATAAATAAAATACCTAGGACATTTGACTTTACTAATGGAAAAATCATGAAATCAATAATCATTCAATGATATGTTGGATTAAGGCATGCAACTATTGATTAAGTCTTCAGTTGTTAAAGCTATCTCTCAAGTATGTCACTTAATATGTAACCATTCCTCTAGATCCATCTCTCGATGTGAACTAAAAAAGCATTACTTCGTCATCACAAGCAATCCTTTATGTGATAGCAATAGGTTAAATGGATATCTGTACCCATCAATTAACCTAAGGGAAATAGTTCTAGGTATATTTCAGTTTATAATCTCTTGATCTATAAATGAAATACAAATTATGTAATTGGTGATCAAGAAGTCATAAATATTAAGTTCAAGAACCATTTACTTATAAAAGAACAAAATCTGAACATATTCATTGAATTCAAAAATCAATCAATCTTTATCCATGGCTACATCAAGGTCTTAAATCAAAGATCTAGCTAACATACTAACAAAACAAGCAAAATCCAAAAGTGAAAGCATCATCTTAACAATGGAAATAAGAAATTAATTAGATAAGTAAAAATGAAATTTCCTAATATTCGTGATAGTTCTTCTCTTGATCTTCTTCCTTTAATCCAATAAAGCTTTAAACTCTTGCACTTGATCTCCTCTGAAGCGTATGTACTCTTCTTTTCTTCTCTTAAAAACTTTTCTTTTTGCCTCTTCTAACGCTCTTTTTGAAAACCTAGGAGTTAGCTTTATATACACTTTAAAAACCCTAAAATTTAGGAAAAAAAAAAGCCTGAGATAATTTAGGTCGCAACCTGCGACTAAGGTTGCAAACTGTTATCTTCATCAAAATAAGGGGAAGTCATAGACCATGAGTTTGGTCACAAGCATGATAGGACCTTCTTCCCTTTACGCATCCAAATGTCCACCTTGGTTTGTAAAGTTTTATCCATGCTCAGTTTAATCCTAATTCGCTCCAAACTTGCTAAAATACCTACAAAACATTCAAATGTGAGGAATAACCCGAATTACCTCAAAATAACTTAATTTAAACATAGATTAAGATCAAATTGAATCCAATTTTTATCAAATATCTATGTACAAATTAGGCCTAACAACAATGTTCCTTTTTTTATTACTAAACTAACTACGACAAAACCTATAATTTCTATCACCTTTTAAAATCCAAGGAATTCAAGATCATTGTTTCCATATCACCTCCTTATTTTAAATCAATTTTGAAATCTAAAGTTTTATTATTATTTTTTTGCTCTACCACTATCATGTTGATTGAGATATTGTAATTTTGTCAATTATTTTTTAAAGTGTGGCTAGTTCATGGGGTCATATCCCACCTTTTCAATGTTACACCACACAATGTAACTTGCATTTACATATGCATTTACGAACACACTAGCCATAGACCAAGAATTAGAAACAAAATCCTAGCATGTGAATTAGGCAACCATATTACTTCAAACTAAAAGAGATTTTTTTTTCTTTTAAATTAAATAAAATCCTTTAAAATAATAAACTAAACTAAAAAATCATATGAATATGTAAAAAGGTGATAAGTAACCTAATAATTTTGAAATGATATAACGTAATCCTCATAAACAACTCCTATAAAATCTCTCTTGAATATTATACCTCATAAAATAATTATTGTTCTAGGTAAAATTAAGGCCTAAATAATTATTGTTCTAGGTAAAATTAAGGCCTAAAACATAAACTCACATAAATGATAAGCCTTGTAAAATTTTGTATCACCTTATAGTTATATGGAAATATATTATTTCTTCTTGGTATGATATCTTATTAAAATCACCCATCGTTAACCATGGTAGACCCAATCTTTAATTTAAATCATATAAAAGTTCCTAAATACACTACTTACAATTTTTCAAAGGCTATTTATACACTATTGTGGATCACCACTGACCTTAGGTTTTGTAAATTACTAACCTTTATATCAATATGATGGAGTAAAAATGCTAAAAAAAAAATTAAAAATCAATGAAATCTTATAACATTAAACAAAGACTGTGTCTTCTAACGTACGTCTCATCTTAATGGCCAACCTCATTCCCACTTGGAAAACCTAAAGTATGCCTTAATTTACTTATTTTAGTCAAATAAGGTTATGACTCTATGAGAAACATCAATAGGGATCATGAAAGGATAAAACTTCCATTGTCATCCAATTATTACATGTATCTCAAGCTTGTGACAATTCTAAACTAGGAGACCCTTCACTTTCAAAGGGGCTACATTATAGCCTTTGTTGATATAATATGTTGATTTACCATCTCTAAAACTAAATCACTCTGATTTTTCTTCTTTGCATGCTAAATGGTGTGACCCATGTAACAAGCAATATCATTTGGTTGAGGTTATTTAGAGGTAGATGGGGTCAATGTATTTGATGGTAAGGTCAAAGTTAATGTTGGTAAACATTTCCAAATTTTGATTTAAATGGTGTCGAGTTAAGTGTAGGAACTATTTATAGGTTTCAGAGATTCATAACACTAAAAATTGATGTTAATTGCAAATTAAGTTGCATAATTTTAGTAGGGTTTTATATGGAATGGCTTGGATAATGAAGGTCAAGTGAGGTAGATTTAACAAGATTTGGCATTTGTTAGGAATGAAAGGTTTGACTTTCAACTTTAAGTACTTATTTTACATATTTAAAAGGTTAATGAGCTCTAGAATAATTAGAGAATAGTAGTGCATGGGTTTGTATAGTATTATGAAAATATGGGTGATCTAAAGATATCAGTTTGATATAGTTCATATTATTTAATCAAGCAGTTACGACCATATTGATTTTATCAAGAAAAGACAAGGTTATGGATGGGATTTTAGCATCTATCTCACCATTGTGGTGAGAAAAAGTTAGGTAGCTAGGTTGTTCTTAAGGTCATTAGGATTTAAAGATGAAGTTTGGCACTATGGTGCAAGGTTTATTAGTGTAGCATTTAAAAATATAAGTGAGCCACTCTCATTTTGTTATAATTTTTTAAAGGATGGTTAATAATGTCATTACTAATAAAGGAAAGTGTCATTAGTGATTTTAAAGTGATAAGATATGCAAAGTTGATGTTGTTACAATTGATAGAAATAGTAATAAATTTAGGTGCTAGAGTCATAACTAATTTGAAATGGAACATATTCCTTATAGTTTTTGGGCAAGAGAGTAGATGTTATAGGTGAAGACAAAGTGACTAATAATAACTATATGTTATCCTATCCTTATTTATATCAATAATAACACCACAACTGCATAGAACATTTTTGAAATTTCCATAGAAAATATATAAACTTTCATACATTAATAGAACCTATATTGATTTATCTTGATGAGTTATGAATTTACGCCATTGATAATAGGATTTTTAAGATCAAACTGAGTTTGAAGCATAAGAAATAACCCTAATATATATTTTGCTATAAATGAACACAATTTTTGCTGGTTAAGGCTTGAGCAATTTGAGCCTTCATGGGATTGATTAGGAACTTACGAGCCTAACCCATAACACTATATGGGGAAAAAAATACATTAAAGGAAGGTTTCTAATCTCTGACTACTTCTTTCAAGATTTTTATTTTCAAAATGCCAAGGAGCAATATTAAGCATCCATTCATTATCTTTCCAATTATAGAATTAGAAAAAAAGGTAACTTTTTCCCTTATTCATTTCTTATTATGTCATGTTTTGTTTCCATACTTTCATCATAGTATGCATCAAGGCTTTTCCTTTAAATAGGTGATCCATCTATAACTTCACAACAATGTACAAAGAGGAAGGACATTATTGGTATCAACTATTAGACGTCAAACAGAACCCCATCATCTTTTTCGGTATTAAGATGGATAGCCTAGTCTCGTACCTTAGATAATGCACTCATTATATCACATAAGAAATTATGTAACATCCTCAACCTAACTCACATGCATTTTAATTATGTTAGATTTGCATGTATGCATCTTGTGGCATAAGCATGATAATAACATTTACATCATTACATTTGAGGCATTTGAATATGAATATGATGTTTGCATAGTTTTATAGCAAATTGTCATATATGGCATGCATATTGCTATAACTTAAATAGGGGTATCTTATAACTTATTATATGTATAATCATTTGATGGAAGTTAATAGAGGAATAGAGGTGAAGGAATGAAGAAAATGGATTAAAAGAAACTTCCACCCAATAAGAACAAGTCAATAATCTTTTCGCTTATTTAAATAAGAATATAAATTAGAATTCTCTTCCATTAAGGGTTGACAAGAAAGGAAAAAAAGGGAGGATATAGCAAAAAAATGGAGTACAAATAAAGAAAGAAGATAAGAGAAGGAATAAGAAGAAGAATAAATTAACTAGGAAGGAATCTTGAGGTTTTCTAGCTTTGGCAAAAGGTATGTAATTTCATATTTGTTCTCCCATCAAATTTCTCCACCATGTAATATTAATCATTAACAATTAGATGGAATTATAAAGCAACTATTGTTAGAATCCATGTGTGAAAAGTTGATGGAAGTGAATATGAACCAAATTAAATTTTACTCTATTTTAAGGGTAGACTGTTGCACCCACAATTTCATAACCCTAGAATATGAATTAGTAAAGTGAAAAACATAAAAGTTATAGTTTTATGCCTCGTACAAATGCCTATAAAATGGTTTTTCTAAATATCTTGTGTGACGAGCTATTGGTCCTTGATTGTGACTGATTCTTATTAAAATCTGCGAAGTCTATTAGTTATATTTTCCAAGAATTTCATGAGCCTACAAAGGGAATTAGGTGAAGTGAAAAACATAAAATTTGTAGATTTATGTCTCATATAAATTCATATAAAATATTGTTTACTTAATATTTTGTGTGTCAAAAAATGTGGATCCTTGATTAAAATTGATTCTGAACCTACTCATGTCTACAAAGTCTGAGATTGCCCATTTATTTTAAGGACTTTACAAGCTGACCTAGAGAAAGTGTAAAGAAATAAAAAAAAATGTTAATTACATTTTAAGTAATTGGTTCTAAATTAGTTTTCAATTAGACATCTATGTTTTAAGATATGGCTAAGTTTATGGGCATGTTCAGTATATAAGTACAACATAAACATGGCAATTTTATAAAATTCACCATGAATTGTATAGCACATATTTTGTGTAGAATTTTCGATATGTTGTACCCATATATGTCTAGTTCAAGTATAAAAAATAATTGGGTAATTTAAATGTGTGCAGTAAAAGTAATTATAGGAAATAGCCTACCAAGGTCATGATATTTTACTAGAACACACATGCATACAGAGATTAAAAAAAATCATATTTCATCATCATGGATTGATTAGATATACTGAAATAGATCATCAAGGCATTGAGGATAATATTTGAAAATAAATCAAGATCATCCACAACTTATTAGCTTGAAGAAAGAGACAAGCAAATAACTAATGATACATATATATATATATATATAATTGGTTAAATATTATGAATTTATATTCTATGGATTAAAATTTTAATTATTGAGATGATATTAATAGATATATTTATAGAAACATTCTTAGATTTTTGAATTATTTATTTTGATGAGATGTTGATAAATTATGGGTTGAGAATGAAAGTATGTTGTGATATAATTTACCAATGTTGATGGGTGTTTTTATTAGTCATTACATTGATAGAATTTTATTAGATTTATAAATGAATTGCTGAAGGACTATTACTTTATATTGTTTAAGCAAGCAGCAAGAAAAGAATTGCATATATGGCAGCTAAAGAAAATTATATAGCCTGTGCGACAATGAAACTAAATAAGACTAGTTGTGTGACAATGATATGCTATAGCCCGTGTGACAACAACTTTTGATAGCTTGTGTGGCAACAACATATGATAACCTATGTGGCAAAAACATTTGATAGCATGTGTGGTAATGATATCCTATAATATGTGTGACAACAACATATGATACCAATTGTGGCAACAACATTTGATAGTATGTGTAGTAATAATATCGTATAACCTATGTAGCAACAACGTATGATAGCCTATGCAGCAATAACATTTGATAGTTTGTGTGTTATTAAAGATTAGAAGTTTTTTATTATGTGTATGGATGGGATGATGGATTATTTATATTTAAATGCTTGTTGTGCTATTTGTGATTTAAGTATTATAAATTACTTACTTACTGAGTATGCAATCTCATTCCTTTGCATTTAATTTCTTTCAAGAAGAGTAGACTGGAGATTACATCTAGTCTGCATTTTGAGTTATTGTTTAGCAATATGATAAAGATTGGGCCAATATGATCTTTTACTTTTTTTTTTTTTTAGCCATGTTTGTTTGTTATAAATAGTTACTTATTGTAATACAAGGTATATAAAGTATTTAAAACAAATGAAGAATGGTCTTTTAATGATAAAAGGATGGCATGACAAAATTTTAATGTTGTTATGTCACCCTAGTACTTTATACTCTATGAATGAGTTAATGTTTATACTTTATAAATGATTATTACATGCGGGCTAACAACTCAAGCTACTTAACAAACTAAGAAAAATTAGATAAACAAAAATCTAGGAAATGGGATGCCACATTTTAGAGATATTAGAGTGGGTAAATAGTTATGTAGATATGTGTAATATGAATATGTGGTATACGATATATGCTTTGTGTTAATACTTACATGTATTTGCATATAGGAGCATGGATGCGCCTCATAGAATTCATGCTAGCACAAAGATTAGGAATGAGTCTATTGGGTTTGTTCACGCATATGAGCATGGTAAACATGTTATAGAGAATCTTAATATGTTAGCAAATAATCTAATTGTAGATGTAAACCCAAATATCATATAGTTTGTTAAGATGATGCAGAGATTTGCAACACAAACATATGTAAGACTTGCTAGAGATAGGAATTATGACAAATTGAGGAAGCATGGGACAATTGACTTTAACGGCACTATAAATCTTACTAAGGTTGAGGAGTGGTTTAGAAGAACTGAGAACATCTATGTTGTCCCTTGGTAACCTAGAAGGGGAGTTGAATAGGACAATGGCAAGTAATAAAAATTAAAATTAAAACTAAGTACAAAAATAGATGAAGAATCAAGACATAAGATTTATAGAGGTTTGGCACAACTTGCCTACATCTTCTCCTTTAGTATTAGAGCCTATACTATCTTGATAGCTCAAGCTACTATCAACAACCTTTACACAAGTAAGTTTTTAGGTACTTACCAAGCCTTGACAAGTGTTAAATTTTTAAGCACTATCAACCTCTTACAAGTAAATCATAAGGACTACGAACCTCAACACAAAGTAGTTTCCAGGTATTTCCTTAAATCTTTCACAAGATATAGTACTCAAGGTTTCCCAACCTAAGGTTTCTTCAAACTAAATACAACAATTTAGGAAGGAAGAAAGACTATTTCACTCAAGCAATAAAAACACTGAACTTCTCACAAAGTATGCTTGATGAGGTTGAGAATGTGAAGAGAATTTCTGGGAAGCTTATCATTCAATCTCTATTTTGAAGATAGGTTTTGCAAGCTTTGAATAATCAATCATCTTTTGATTGTTGGATCACTCTTTATTCATTTTTTTTATTGAGAAAAGCTTTCATAATAGAATACTTGTTTAATGCAACAGTTTTCTATGTATTTCTATTGAAGTAAGTCTTTTTATACTATGAACAAAGAACTAGCCATTACAGAAAGAAGATGTCCCTTTAAATTACAATAATAAGCTATCAATGCTCGTTGAGACAAGCCACGCCCATTAGTAAAAGCTTTAATCATTATTGATTTTACACAAACAAGTGATTATCAATCAAAATACATCTTTAATGGTCATTGGTTTTATCAAAATGCCCATTGGGACTAGCTGTTAGAAAGAACTTGACTTAAGGCTCCTCTTTTAACTTTTATAAAGGCTTATTTCACTTTTTCTTTAATGAATGTTGGATAAAAATAATGGTCCTTACTTTTAAACTTCAATGCCCATTAGAAAAGGATCAACATCTATTATTAATTCCTATAAAGTATGAACTTGATGTTCTATTTTTCAAGGTCCACACAAATCCTTTGATAGTTGTTAAATGATTAGTAATGCACATTGGTAGCACCTTCAACACTTGTTGAGATAGCAATATCCTTTGTTGAGGGGTCCAGAGCTTAAAGCTCAAACTAGAACATCATTCCAATGCTTATTGGATATATTTTAATTCTCGTTGGACATTCTCAATGCTTGCTGAGATGTTGAGTGTGCCTCGTTAGGGGTTCTAAAGACTTTGGCTTAATTTAAAGAGCTTTTTAATGCTTATTGAGATAGACTAATGCTTGTTTCAGGTTTTAGATAGTTTTGCTCAATCTAAGGCTCTTTGTCTAACACTTATTATGAAAGTACTACACTTGTTGTCAGGGCAAGATCAACATTCGTTGTGAAAATGCAATGCCTATTGTGTAGTTCAATGTGCTTAGCCATGTCAGAGCAATTATCTAATGCCTGTTCTAAAAGAAGGTAATGCCTATTGAGAGGTCCAAAAGGTTTTGCTAATGTTAGAGTGTTTTTCTAATGCCTATTGTGATATTCCAATGCTCGTTGCTAGGGCCACAACACCTGTTAGAGATAGACAATACCCGTCAATATGTCAAGCTGAGTTTGCCTTGATCTTTACTCCCTAACACTTTGAGGTTTCAACCATAATTTCTTCTACAAACATCATAGACCAAAAAGTTTATGTGCCTACAAGTTCTAACACAAATAACTTGGATAAAGATTAGCTCTTTGACTTGTTTGTAATCACCATAATAAGACTTAGAACCTTGAGGTTCAACATTCTTATCCTTTTTTATTATGACAAACAGTCTAACAAAAGCAATATACTCAAATTTTAACTACCCCTTTAATCTATTAAAGTTGTGTGTTGAGTTATCATGTTATCCTTTAATTATTTTTAATTGATCAACCTTGGCATGATTTGACATTTTGCTCCCTCATAAGATAAGCTTAAATTATATGATATCATATTAATTTTTCTTATATTACTCCCCCTTTATCATTATCCAAAAGAAGTAAAACATTAAAAAAATTATAAGGGAAGAGCATATATAAACAAGATATTCATTACAAAGAATAGACAACATTATAAAAGATATAAACAATATCTTTTACATTACATTACAAAAGATATGTTGTCCAATCATCAACTATTTTTAAAAATAAAAGAAACAAAAAAAAATGCAATGAGAATAATTATGTAGATGATTTATGAGGAAAAGTGTTTTTGGAGGGAGAGGTATGAGTTTGATCTTGAGATTCTAAGGGATCTACTATTGATTCTTGAGAGGTTCATTGAACTCTATAGGAAGATCATGTTCCATAGGTTTTGATGGTAGTGTTTATTTCTTAAGCTTTTGAGGAGGATCTTATTACTTATAGGGATCATCCAATGTCTCTAGAAACTCTTGGATACTTAGACTACCAGGTTGTAAGTTTAAGCCTTCCACAATCTAATTAAAGGTTTGGTTAATATCCTTCATCTCACCTTGAGTTGATGTAACTTCTGATAGAGAGCAGTGGTAGAGGATTCAACCCTTCTAATAGCATTAGTAAGGGCTTCCAACTGTTTAAGCATCTTATGCTCAAATAGAGAGAGAAATGGAGCAGGTCTACTAGTTATAATTCCTCATACTATTACAATCCATATCCTGATAACTTCTTCAGTTTCTTCATCAACCTTTTCTTCTTGAGGAACCTCTTTTTCCTTAAGCACCTTGTTGATTAACCCACTATCAATTTTGTGCAATATACCATACTTAGTAGCATTTTCACTCTAACTGGCTCATTGTCAGGCAGTTTCTCTAACATTAAGTCATAATCAATAAGTTTTGTATTAGAAAGAGGGGTGGCTTCATGAACTTTATAACCTTTATGATGTAGTTAGACATCACAAAGGCATTAGGCTTATCAATTTACCTATCCATTTTATGTAATATTAGCTAAGTTGTGTTCACTTTTTGCTTATTCTTTATGCACCAAAGGTAGAATAGCTCCATCATGGGGCAGTAGCCTTTAGATTTGCCCCTTCCATTAATATTCTAGGTGAAAAACCTATGGGCAATCCTTAAGGCTTGGCTCCTTATCTTTAAAGCCTTATTATTGTTGTTGTTGAAATTGATTATAGACTTTCAAAACTAGTTGACATCCACTTTGAAGGTAGGACGAGGCTTTGTCAAACCAGGAGAGGTAGCATTAAAACATCTAGCTAAGTCCTTTGGTTTAACCTTGTATTTTTCTCTTAAAAGCCTGAACTTGATTATGCCTACCTGAATATAAACATCACAGTCATTTTCTAACACTTTCAAAGTAGTGAGCAATTTTATAGTTAGCATTAGGTATGAGGGCTCTCTCATATGCAGAATAGTTCCCATCCAATGCCTATCAATAACTCTTTAACCTGCTCTACTAAGTCATACCTTTGAAGATCATTCCATTCCAGAAACTTTCCACCACCAAGCTATCTCTTAAGCAGTTTTAGGCTAAAATTTTTTCTTTTCCATCCTTAAAGTGAAATTGTTAGCCTATAAGATCAATTAAAGGTTTAGAACTAGGTTTGGGGGCATGATATGTTTCAGTTGCTTTTCACTTCCCTTTCAAACCATGAGTTGTCTTAGGTTTCTTCTTCTGCTGTGAATCTATGTTTGATGTTTGTGTTATTCTTTTCTTCCTTAATTTCAAAGCTAGAGATAGTGTGAGAAGGTTGAGAGTTTTCCAAGCAGGTTGCTTATATCTTTTGATGGAGTTAGCTTTAGGTGCCATAAGTGATTAGAGGGAATGATGCAGTCAAAATGCATAAAATTTATAATAGAATTTGAGATAATTATAAAGAAAAATCATGGTGAAAGCATAAGGCAAAAAGATTTGAGGGTTTTAAGGTGTTTAAATAAAAGTTCAACAAGTTCCCATTTAAAAAATATGACTATTAGAATGTTCAATAGTTAATGCGAGTTAGGCAATGGTTGTTAGACATGATTGTTAACTTGGTCTTCTAAGTGTTATTCAGCCAATAATGGTGGCTACTTTGTAATGGCCATAGGAATGGTTATAATTGTCATTAGAGATGCACAATGATCATGGAGAGTAATACAAACAAAACAAAAAACTTACATGTGACACAATGGTTGTTGTGAGATGCGAAATGCCCATTATAATAGATAAAAGCAAAATGAAAATCTCACATGCAGCACAACGGTCATTATGAGATTTACAACGTCAATTAGCCATGTTTTAAATAAGAATTTAGTTCAAATCAAATTTTTTAAAGATACAACTATTTTAAAAACTTAGCTAATGAATGTTATTAATCAAATTCAATGAAATGATCTTGAATTCAACTAATATATAGACAGATTAATCAACACCATGCACAATTAAAATCTTTAGTTATTAAACCTAAAGACTTCAAAAGTGATAGAATAACATCAAAAGTAATAAGGATTATGAATTAGTTGAGAAAGAGCTAAACTGTTTGAAACTATTCCAAGGTACTTCCATCAATCATGCAAAGTTCTCTTTTAATGAATTGCATCCTTTCATCATAAAGAGATTTAGTGAAAATATCTTATAATTGATGGTTAGTATCAATAAATTCTAACACAATATGTTTATTATTAACATGATCACTAAGAAAGTGATGTCCAATGTCTATGTGTTTACTTCTAGAATGTTGAATGGGATTCTTAGATAACTTTAAAGCACTAATGTTATCACACTTAATAGCAACTTATTTTACAACAACATTGCAATCATGAAGTTGTTGTTTCATCCATAGGATTAGAACACTACAAAGACTGGCTACTACATACTCAACTTAAGTAGTTGATAAAGCTATTGAGTTTGCTTTTTACTACTCCAAGACACTAAACTTTGACCAAGTAATTGATATGTGCCTAAAGTGCTTTTTCTATCTAAGGGTACACCCAGTAAAATCAACATCATAAAATGCATTTAACTCAAATAAAAAGCTCTTAGGATAACAAAGTCATAAGTTAAAAGTACCAATAAGATACTTAATTATGTGTTACACAACATGCAAGTGAGACTCTTTAAGATTAGATTGATATCTAGCACATTCGCAAACACTGAACATAATATTAGGTTTAGAGGCTATGAGATAGAATAGACTATCAATAATACCTCTATATAGGTTTTGGTCCATATCTTACCATGTTCATCCATGCTTAGCTTGATGTTAGTGCTTATAAGAGTTTTGTAAGGTTTGTTGTTGTCCATGCCAAATCTTTTGATTAGTTCCTTTGTATATTTAGCCTGGTTAATGAAGATTCCTTTTTTTCGTTATTTGATTTATAATCTAAGGAAGAATTTGAGTTCTCCTTTCATGCTCATTTCAAACTCACTATTTATTACTTTAGAAAAATCTTCATATAAGCAAACATTAGTAGAACTAAATATGATATCATCTACATATATTTACACTAACAATATGCCCTCTTTTTTTTCTTAAAAAAAAAAGAGTTGTGTCTACCAAACCTTTGGAGAAACCTTTTTATACAAGAAAATTGTTCAGCCTTTCATACCAAGCTCTTGAAGCCTACTTCAAGCTATATAAGGCTTTTGTTAGCTTGAACATATAATTAGGAAAGCAATGGCTTTCCAAACTAGGAGGTTATTCAACATACACTTCCTCATCAATGTACCCATTTAGAAAAGTACTTTTAACATCCATTTGATATAACTTGAAATTCATGTGAGATGCAAATGCAAGTAGAATTCTAATGGCTTTAAGTATGGCTATAAGTGCAAAGGTCTCATCAAAGTCAATCCCTTCTTTTTGGTTATAGCCTTCTGTTACTAGCCAAGCCTTGTTCTTAACAATGTCTCCATGTTCATCAAGTTTATTTATGTATACCCATTTGGTTTCAATAATAAAACGATCATGAGGTCTAGGAACTAAGTTCCACACTATTTCTTTCAAATTGGTTGAGTTTTTCTTACATAGCGAGAACCCAATGTTCACCTCTAATGGCCTCATATGTTGATTTAGGCTCAATAAGGGATACAAAAGTAAGATTAGTACATGCATTTCTAAAAGATGATCTAGTTGTTATCCAACTTGATGGATCACAAATGATAAGATCTCTTGGGTGATCTTTCTTGAAAATCTAATCCCTTTCAATTGAGTTTGCTCTTCACTAGGGTTACGAAAAGGTGGATATTCATTTTCTTCATTCCTCATGTCTTATGACTTATCCACATTCTTCCTTTCTTCTCCAATGTTTAGCTCGCTAGTAAAAGCTGCAAGATCATCAACATCTTTTTTTTTTCTTGTAGAAGTGGAGTTAAATTCATCAAAGATAACATGTATAGACTCCTCTATAATCTTTCTCATGTTGAAGACTTTATACCCTTTCCTAGTGGTAGAGTATCTAAGGAAAAGTCCTTCATCAGACTTAGAGTCAAACTTGCTAATGTTTTCTTTAATGTTTAAAATAAAGCACTTGTAACAAAAAAAAACTTTAAAGTATGCAATCTTAGGCTTTCTATTGTTCCACAATTCATAGGGAGTTTTCTTTCGCAAAGGTCTCACTAAGACTCTATTTAAGACATAACAAGAAGTGTTTACAGCTTTAGCCTGAAAGCACTTAGAAATATTATACTCATTGAATATGGTTCTAGTAATTTCTTAAAGAGTTCTATTCTTCCTTTCTATCACACCATTCTATTATGGTGTTCTATGAGTTAATAAGTTGTATGAGATACCATGCTCATCACAAAAGTTATGAAACATAGCATTCTTAAACTCTCTTTCATGGTCACTTCTAATGAAAGAGATTTTCAAATCTTTTTGGTTTTGAATTCTCTTGGCAAAGGTTTTAAAAGCATTAAAATAAGAATCCTTATGAAGGAGGAACAATGTGCAAGTATATCTAGAGTAATCATCTACTATGACAAATACATAATGCGTGCCTCCAAAGCTAGATACTCTAGTGGGGCCAAATAGATCCATGTGAAGTAATAGCAATGATCTAGACGAATTTAACTTATTTTTTGCTTTGAATGAGGATTTAATTTGTTCACCTTTTTGACATGCTTCACAAACTCCTTCCTTTATGAACTTAATTTTAGGTAGACCTTTAATCAAGTTTCTTCTCTTTAACTTATTGAGGAGTTCCATGCTAGCATTTTCTAGCCTTCTATCCCAGGATTTTGCTTTATCCACTATAGCAACTAAACATTTTGCATTGTGGTTAGTAAGAGAATTTAAATCAATCATATAAATATTATGAACTCTTCTACCAATAAATAGAATTTTGTTGTCACTCACCTTTTAGTACATAGCATGTTTTTGGCTTAAACATAATGTCACACAACTCACTTACACTTAGCAAGTTATGCTTAAGTCCATCAATATGCAGTAATTTATCAAGGATAGGTGATCATCATTGTAATGACCATTTTCATTTACACATCATGGCATTCAGGTCCAAAATTACATACGCATAAAGGTTAGTTCATTGTACGTATATGTTAACTAATGTTCAAGGCTAGTGACCATAAACTGGTTCCTATCTTGATATATGTACGTGACACATGGAGAGAAAGAGTTGAAATTCAGTCAACGACCTGTGGTTCCATGTATCTCTATGCAAAACTCTATGTGCCAAAGTATCCAAACCCTATGCTTCAGTATCTGAAAAATATAATTGTGATTTAGTGAGTTATAACTCAATGAAAAAAGCAATAATCAGATTCTTATGACACAACCAATAATCAAATATCATCATGATATGTTATAAGAATTGACTATGCAAGCACAAATGTAATAGATTGATTTTTTTGTCATGACCTTACAAGGCAAACACTGCTTTTGGGAGCTTAAGAATTCATGTGATTCAAATGACATTTGATTTTACTGACCAACATATAATAAGTGAATCCTTAGATCAACAACATGTGCCAATAGGACATATTGGTCTATTTTTCAAGTGATTTATAAGTGTTTGACAAGCCGGTCACAATGTCCTTTTAGTTTTATATATAAGTGTTCATTTATAATGGCGTACCGAGTAATCATTAAGATCATATAAATCTCACTTGACTTGTATTCATATGTAAAATTTCACAATTCAATCACATATACATGTAGTAGAACAGAACCATATCATAAAATCATCACACACACATATTAGAATCTAATTATGGTTTTTACTCACCTTCTTATGCGACCAACCTTTATGGTAGGTCTGATTTTCTCTTTAAGGCTTCCTCAAAGTGTTGAGATCCTAAAATTTGATACACAAATGGTTATAAGTATGTCAAAATGATTATGAGCACTTGGTATGCAACTATGGCATGATCCATGTAAGTGGACCTAGTGTTTATGCATATTTTCCTTATATAGTAGCCTGACCTTGATACACTATCACAGTAATAACTCTAGATATAGTTATCCAAATGACTTTATTCTTTTTGTGGAAATAAACAAGACACATAATGATACAACCTAGTCAAATTTCAGGTCAATATAAGACATATAGAAAATGTGGTGAATTTTTGAATTTTGCTCTATTTCAATGTCATCTCAATCTGAATAGGTCTTATATGCTTTAGTATATCTCAAATTGTACGAGTCTAATTGGAAAAATGATTTACCAGAAGTTACAAAACATGTAAATTAACATTTTTCATTTTTTACTTATTGTCTAATTCTTCCTACAAAATCATAAAAACAAATGACCAGTCTCAGGATGAGTATGTTTTCAACATGTTAACAATCAATCATGATGAAGGGGAAATATCTAATCAACCATGCTAATTTAATAAAACTATTTTACATGGATGTAGATCAGAAACAAATATACAACTTTCAAGTTTGGTACACCATCAAATTCCCATTCCATGGCCATCAAATTCTTATAACATATAATTAAAAGACTGATAATTTTTCATTGGGTTCAGGGTCAGTCATAATCAATGAGCCATATCTTTTTTCACACAAAAAATAAAGAAAAACTGATTTATAGGCATTTAGAGGGGATATAACCCTATAAATTTTGTGTTTTTTACTTTTGTCTAAATCAGCACATAAGATCATCAAAATATATGAAAACAGAAAGGCTGATGAGATTTCGATTGGTTGTGAACCAGCGCCAATGAAGGAGCCATATCTCCTCACACATACCAAATTAGGAAAAAAATTTGTACATACATTTAGATGAGGCATAAAACTCCAACTTTCATATTTGACACTTTCCATAATTCCTCTTTTAGGGTTATGAAATTCTAGGTACAAAATCTGCTCTAACAACAAATCTAACACAATCACTTTTTGTTTCTTTTGAGCATCAACTTCCATACATGAGCTCTACCTCAAATTACTCCATAATTCTTCCTAATCATGCATGTTTAACATTTTATGAGGGAGGAATTTCATGTTGTAAGAAGATAAAATCACTTACCTCTTATGCCAAAACTAGAAAAGCTTAGGGTTTCCTCCAAGCTAGCTCACTATTCTCCTTCTCATTCTTCTTCTTCTTCTTATTCTTCTTCTTCTTCTTCTTCTTCTTCTTCTTCTTCTTCTTCTTCTTCTTCTTCCTCCTCCTTTCTTTCTTTCTTTCTATTTTTTGCACTCCCTTACATTTTTGGCTCTCCAAATTGATCTTAAAAGATGAAAATTTTAATTTGTATACCTACCTTAATAAGAAAAAATTATGGTATCTCACTACTATTGGTTGGAAGTTCAATATTCTTCTTTTAGTCCCTTTCCTTCACTCTTTCATCACTCCATCCATCTCCTAATCCCTATATGCTCCTTATACTTTTAAAAACCTCTAAAACACCATTATTTATGATGTTATATCATGCATGCAACATAAGATAATTTGTCATGCAACTATATAAACATTACATATATGTTCAAATGTCCTAAACGCAATGGTATAAGCGTCATCATCGTGCTTATCCAATTCACATATCTAAATGATTATTTATCCATTACATATGTTCATGTGAGATTGCTAATCATTTATACAATGAATATGTTCATATAAGAATGCTAATGAATTTGGATAAGGATGTTATAATCATCCTTACCAACTTTACCTATGCCAACAATTTTAGTTTTTCCCTCATCTCTAAAAGATACATTTTCAAGACCTTCAATCTTTTTCAATTGAGTGAAGAACTTCCTTTCTTCTATCATGTACTTTGAACATCCACTATCAAGATACCACTCTTGCTCTCTAATGTGGGATTTCAAGCACACCTGTAAAATAAGGAAGATTATGTCTTAGGTAATTAAACCTTTTTAGGTACTAGGGGCAGCTCTAGCCAGTTGCTCATCATGCGTTCCTGATTGGCAATGATAGGCCATGAGGCCATATATACCATAATAGAAATAATAATTACCAAAATAAGTCGATATCCTACTTTTAGGTGGTGCATGTATATAGTGTCTCTTAACTTGTAGCTTCTTTGAGCAATATGTCTAGGAGGGTTTCTCATATGAGGAACTCTCTTGTGTTTTATGTGTCCATACATATAGTTATGCCAATTTTTGTGTCTTTGCACACCTTGCCTCTTAGGCTTGTAAAAGTGATACATATAAACATAATTTGATCTATATGAAGTATTTCCCATTTTTATGTAATTATGTTGAAACTTTCCTCTTAAGCCATTATTAGTGGCATTTTTAATTTTAGAAAATTTCTACTTCACAACATGGTTAGAAGCTTTATTCTCTTTGGCCTTAACAAAGACCATTTGAGAATAGGAGCGAGCCATTAAAGTGGTCGCATTATTACTTAATTCATATGTATTAGATGGACTTCTTTGAGGCTTAAGGATGAAGTTTAACTTTTCCTTTCCTTTTGTAAACTTTCTAAGATTTTCCTTTAGTTTATGATTCTCGGCTATGAGAGACTCCGCCTCTTTAGCCAGTGTTTGTTAACTCTTAGCACTTTCATTTAAGAACTTATTCTCTTTTTACAGAGAAAAGGTATTAGACTTGAGAGTCTTAATGCTCATAGTGAGTTTAGTAAGCATAAAGTAGAACTCTTCTCTAGAATAGGAGTAAAAAAGATTTACCTCTATGTCACTATCACTCTCACTGTCACTTCTGAATAAGTATTCACTTGAGGATTCATTTATCTGCTCTTCAATTGCTATAAGACAAAGGTTAGCTAGCTCCTTTCTTATTTCATCGTCATCAGGTTTTGAAGTCATTAGTATTATCCCAAGTGGCTTTGCACACTTCATTTCCTTTCTTGAAGTGTGTTTTATAGAAGGGAACTTGCTTTTCTTGGAACAATATGATTTTATATAACCTTTCTCATTGCATCCATAGCAGATGAGATGACTCTTAGTTCCTCTCTTATCGGGTCTCTTTATCCTTTTACTCTTTTTATTTGAAAGGAATGTCTTTACTTGGTTGGTGATGAGGGCAAGCTACTCATCTTCACTACTATTTTCATCATCACTAGGAGGGGAAGAAGTTAGTGAATAAAAAGAAGAAAGAGTTTCAAAATGTACCTCTTTGGCTTTTAGTGTCGAGTCTTTCTTTCTCATCCTTGTGTTTTCAGCAAGCTTCTCAAGAGTGATCTTATGAACCAATGGCGTTCCTATAATCTCATCAAGTGACAAGCTTCTAGCTTATTGGCTTCCTTCATGGCTATCTTCTTAGCTTCTCACTTATCTTTGGAAAGTGTTCTAAGAATTTTTGCTACTATGTCCTCACTTGAGTAAGACTTCCTTAAAGTTTTAAGAGTGCTTATAATGTCTATAAATCTATGATACATCTCAATAATAGTTTTACTAGGTTGGTATATAAATGTTTCATACATGTATGTGTGCATTTGTATATTTTTCTTCTTTACTTCACCGGTTCCTTCATGTTGAGTTTGCAATGTGTCCCATATTTCATTGGTTGATGTGCACATTTATACCTTAGCATACTAAGATTTATGAATTACACAAAAGCGAACATGCATTGCTCTTCTATTTTTTACGTTGTCCTTCTTTTCTTCAATAGTCTACTCACATTTCGACTTAGGTATAGGAACATTTCCAACTAGCGTTATTAGAACTTCTCTTCCTTCCTCAACAATATCCCATAAGTCAATGGTTTCACTATGAAGGAAGATCTTCATATGATTCTTTCGGTAACCATAATCATCTCCCTTGAAGAATGGAGGCTTGTGGATGGATTGTGACTCTTCATGACTTTTAATGATCTTTTCTCTAAGCATTTAAGCTTTGATGAAAAGACTAGCTCCAATACTAATTGTTGTCCCTTGATGCTCTAGAAGGGGGAGTTGAATAGAGCAATGGCAAGTATTAAAAATTAAAACTAAGTATAAAATGGAAGAAGAATCAAGATACAAGATTTATACAGGTTTAGTACAACTTGCCTACATCCTCTCCTTTAGTATTTCCACTAGAGCCTTTACTATCTTGAAAGCTCAGGGTGCTATCAGTGTCCTTTACACAAGTAAGTTTTTAGGGCACTTACCAAGCCTTTACAAGTGATAGAGTTTTAGTCTTTATCAACCTCTTATAGGTAGATCACAAGGACTACTAATCTTAATCTAAAGTAGTTTCCAAGTACTACCTTAAACCTTTCACAAGATCTAGTACTCAAGGTTTCCCAACCTAAGGTTTCCTCAAACTAAATACAATAATTTAGGAAGGAGGAAAGACTCTTTCACTCAAGCAATAAAAATATTAAAAGTACATCTCATAAAGTATGCTTTATAAGGTTGAGAATGTTAAGAGAATTTATGGTAAGCTTATCCTTCAAAACTCTATTTTTAAGATAGCTTTTGCAAGCTTTGAATCATTAACCTTCTTTTAATTGCTAGATCACTCTTTGTTCACCTTTTTGATTGAGAAAACCTTTCACATTAGATAGTCACTTAATGGAATGGTTCTCTATCTATTTCTATAGAAAGTGGGTCATTTTATACCATGAACAAAGAGCAAGTCATTAGATAAAGAAGATATCATTTCACATTATAATAATAATTTATCAATGCCCGTTGAGACAAGCCCATACCCATTGCTAATGGCTTCAACCATCATTGATTTCACATAAATGGGTGTTAATCAAAATACATCTTTAACGGTCATTGGTTCTATCAAAATGCTTATTAAGACTAGTTGTTAGAGAGAACCTAACTTAAGACTCCTCCTTTGACTTTTAAAAAGGCTTATTTCACTTTTTCTTCAATGACCACTAGATAAAAATAATGGTCCTTACTTTTAAACTTTAATGCTCATTGGAGGAGGATCAATGACTATTGTTAATTCCTAGAAAGTATGAATTTGATGCTTTATTTTTCAAGGTGTACACAAGTCCTTCAATGGTTATTGGATGATTTGTAATGCCTATTGGCAATACCCTTAATGCCTATTGAGATAGGAATGTCTCTTGTTGAGGGGTCTAGAGCTTAAAGTGCAAACTAGAACATCTTTTTAATGCCTATTGGAGATCTTTCAATTCCCATTGTACATACTTAATGCCTGTTGAGATGTTAAGTGTGCCTTGTTAGGGGGGTCCAGAGTCTTTAGCTTAATTTAGAGAGCTTTTCATTGTCTGTTGAGATGGACTAATGCTTATTTTGGGTTCTAGATAGATTTGCTCAATCTAAGGTACTTTGTCCAACACTTATTACAAAAGTGCAATGTTTGTTGTCAGGGTAAAATCAGCAACTATTATGAAAATGCAATGCCCATTGTGAAGTTCAATGTGCTTAGCCATGTTAGAGCAATTTTCCAATGTCTGTTGTAAAAGAGGGTGATGCCTATTGAGAGGTCTAAAAGGCTTTGCTCATGCTAGAGTGTTTTTCCAATGCATGTTGTGATATTCTAATGCTCGTTGCTAGGTCTATAATGTTTGTTGGAGACAGACAACACCCATAGGTCCATCAAGCTAAGTTTGCCTTGATCGTTACTCTCCAACACTTTAAGTTTTCAACCATGATTTATTCTACAAACATCATAAACCAAAAAGTTGATGTGCCTGCAAGTTCTAACATAAATAACTTGGATAAAGATTAGCTCATTGACTTGTTTGTAATCATCAAAACAAGACCCAAAACCTTAAGTTTCAATAATCTTAAATAGGCTTGAATGCACCTCAGAGTAAAAGCTAAAGTATATAATATCTTTGCTCTAAAAGAATGCCTTAGACTAGTGGGAGACTACTCTAAGTAGCACTGTTCAACCAATGACTTTATCTTGGTATTATTTTCTAAGGGAGTTTATAAATAAATACATACAAATAATATACTTAGATAAGAAGAAGATGGAGTTTTTTCAATTGAAGCATAATGATATGATGGTGGCGGGTTATGAGGTACAATTTGTTAAACACTAGAGATATGCCCCCAAAGTATACAAATATAAAATAATTAAAGTGTCAGAAGTTCAACAGGGGACTGAGGTTAGAAATTTGAGATTAATTAGTAGTCAAGCCATCCAATTATACTGCACTATTAGCTATAACTATTCGAGCTAAAGAGTTGATCCAAGACAAGAATGCAACTAAGGCTAAAAGGAAGAGAAGTTATATAGGGTGGACTGGAGAACTAAATAGGCCAATAAAAAGAGGTGGTTATCATATGGTGGATCAGGATTTCAAAGAGGTGCTAGTAATCAAAGAGATAGAGGTCAGAGTCAGCCTGGTATATCAGCATTAATAACATTTAGTAAAGGTAGTTATGGTGGTTTTAAAGGATCAAAGGGTAGGAAAGGACCAATTAGCACAGTGGGTGAAGGTATAGGGCCAATTTGTACTAATTATGAAAGAACTAATTTTATAGAGTGTTAAAACTTAAAAGCCTTGTTATACTTATAGATAGCCAAGCCATATGAGTCAAGATTGCCCAATGGCAAGTGTGAATAGAGGAGAGTCTCAAGTAGTTAGGCGAAGCAATGTTAGGGAGAATGTTCATGACACAACTAAAGGAAAAAGGCGAGGTAAAGGCAGAGGAGGACATGGTCGAACAACTTTAGTTCTTAGTAGTTGACAGGCAGCCATACTTAAACTCATGTTAGAGTTTATGCTATTATTCATCAAAAGGCCCCAACAACTCCCAACAACTCCCAAAGTTGTTTTTAGTATAATTTTTATTTGTGATTTAGATGTTTATGTTTTGATAAACCTAGGATCCATACATTCATTTTTGTCTTTAGAATTTGCATCATGTGTATGGTGTAGTTGAATCTTTGGGATATGATTTATGTGTTTTATACCTATTGGAGGTAATATAATTATAAACAAAGTATGTGGAACTTGGTTAGTGCTAGTGTGTAATCTTGTATGTCCCATGGATTTGATATTAATGAACTTTAAAGAATTTGATGTTATTTTAGGTATGGACTAGTTAGCAAAGCATCATGAAATTTTAAATTGTCATAATTAAGAGTTGATGATCATATCTTCAAGAGAACTAGAAGTTATATTTGTTGGGGATGGCAAAATTATTCCAACTTGTTTGATCTCAGTTGATCAAACATTTCAATTGATCAAAAAAGGTTGTGATGCATTTCTAGAAAATGTAGTTGGCACCAGTGTTCCTCATCTGGGGTTACAGACATTCCAATAGTGAGAGAGTTTTTAAGAGTATTTCTTGATGACTTGCCTAGTTTGCCACCACATAAAGAAGTTGATTTTAATATTAAGACATTGCCAGGAGTGGAACTATTTTTATTGCACCATATTGAATGGCAATAATGGAAATACAAGAATTAAAGAAATAGTTCAAAGAGTTATTGCAAAAAGGTTTCATTTGACATAGTATATCTCCATGGGGTGCACTAGTGTTATTTACGAAGAAAAAGGATGAAAGCATGCAATTGTGTATTGACTATAGATAATTGAATTGAGTACGGATATAGAATAAATATCCCTGACCGAGAATTAATGATTTGCTTGTTCAACTTTGAGGTGCAATGGTAATTTCAAATTTTGATTTAAGATCTGAGTATAGGCAGTTAAGGGTTGCTGAGCCACATATTCTAAAGATTGCCTTTTGCACTAAATAAGGTCATTATGAGTTCCTCGTTATGCCCTTCGGGTTAATTAATGCTCCATCAACATTTTATGGCATTAATGAATTATACCTTTCAGCTATATCTTGATTAATTTATGATTGTGTTAATTGATGACATTCTCATATATTCATGAAATCATGAGGAGTACTAGAAGAATCTAAGAATCATATTACAAATTTTAAAGGAAAAGTAGTTACATGCCAAATTTAGCAAATGTGAGTTTTAGATGGAACAATTCATCTTTTGAGGCATATTGTATCTAGATATGGTGTTCAACCTGATCTAGCTAAGGTGAAAACCATTTTGGAGTAGGATCCACCCAAAAATGTATTGAAGGTGCATAGTTTTCTCAAGTTGGTCGATTATTATAGATGGTCTATGGAAGGATTCTCAATTATTACCAGACCATTGAAAAAATTGTTAAGAAAGAATGTAGCATTTCAGATGGGATGATCGATCCTCACAGAGTTTTGAGGAATTGAAGAAAAGATTTAACTATGGCACTAGTTTTGATAGTGTCTTCAATAAATGGTAGATTTATTGTGTACATTGATGCTTCAAGATAGGGGTCAGGTTGTGTTTTGATGCAGCATAAATAGTTGATAGCTTATGCTTCTTAACAGTTAATGCTTGTGAAGTTGAATTATCCTACACATGACTTGGAGTTTGCAACCATTATACATGCCTTGAACATTTAAAGGGATTACTTATATATAGAGACATTTTAGATTTTGAAAGATTATAAAAAGTTTGAAAATATTCTAACATAGAGGGAATTGAACCTAAGGCAGAGAAGATGGATGGAATTGTTGAATGACTACGATGGGTAATGCTAAAGTTATTATTGATGCTTTAAGTCGAAAAGCCTTAGATGTTGTTAGTAGTATGGTTGGTTATAATTTGACATCCTTGGTTAATCTTCATGTTTTAAATATGAAATTTAAGATTGAGAATGTAATAGCTTTAATAGCTACACTTTAGTTGAAGCTCGTGATAGATGAAAAAATTAGAGGAGCTCAAAGAAAGGATACATATTTATAACAAATACTATTAGAGATACAAAAAGATAAGAAAACTTATTTTTTTAATTAGAGATGATAGGATGATAATGATGGGTAGTCGAGTCTATGTACTAAATGTTGATGGCATGAGATTAGAGATTATGCAGGAGCCAAACAATACATCATATATTGTGCACCTTAGAAGTACAAAAATGCATAAAAATTTACGATCACATTTTTTGTGGTGAACAATGAAGAAAGATATAGCAAAATTTGTATCAAGATGTTTAACCCACCTACAAATTAAAGTGAAACATTAGGCACCAATAGGTAAGTTGTGTCCTTTACCTATTCCTGTATGGAAATGGGAGAAAATTTCAATAGATTTCATCATCGATTTGCCTTAGGAGGCACAAAAAAGGCATAATGTCGTTTGGGTTGTTGTAGACTCACAAAATCTACACATTTCTTACCTATTCTATAGACATATTTCTTCACCTTTGAGCATCAAGAAGGGGGCTGAATTGGTGGAAATATGAAATTTAGAAGGAAAGACTTAATGAGAAGGAAATAGAACATATAAATGAAGAGTTAAAGATGCAAGATTTTATAGTGGTTTAGGTGTTAACAAACCCCGTATCCACTCCCTAATTCTTCTAATTATGTATTCTACTATCACTAAATGGTGTTTTCAAGCTCATACTTTACACTATGTGTTTTATGGGTCACACACTATAACAACCATTTTCATTTACTAACCATGGTATTCATGTCCAAAATTACATATGCATAAAGGTTGATTCATCGTACATATATAATCTAACACGTATTTAATGTACATATATGTTAACTAATGTTCAAGGCTAGTGACCATAAATTGGTTCCTATATAGACATGTACATGTTAGACTAGGTTGGTCAAACCTAAGTCTTGAACCTCTTTTGATCTTGACAATAGAAATTAATCAATGCTAATGTTTTCATTAAGTGTTGTTTTGCAATTTACAAGATAGTTTTTTTATTGGAAGTTAAATGGAAAACTAAATTTCCAAACTTGATAGGATCATCCAAATTCGCAGGTTGTATCCTATAAATCATGATCGCGAATCAGCTATAAGTATGGATGAAGCTAGGCCAGAGGAATTCAAAGGCCAATTTGCATTTGCGACTTAGCCAAAGGAAATAAGGTTGAGTCACAAAGGCATTTGTGGTGGCTTTTACGTCTGAGGTCACGACTGCAGATTTCATAGTGACAAAGGAAGGAACCAAAGCCATAGTCACAGCTTGCCAAGTGCCCAAGGGAACCGTTGGAAATCAAATATCATAGGGGCGAATATTTTATCGCTACCGCGAATCAAAAAATTCCAATTTCTTTTCCAAACAGAGGAATTTGCAGTCTCAACTATGCCTAAGGCAAAGATAACTTGCGACCGCGATTTTTAAGTTACAGGTAGAACACAACAACTATTTTTATTGGACAATCAATGGATGGAGGACATGTAGACTAGCCATTAGACATAGAATAAGGTTCTCTACCTCGATTTTTGGCTCCTCAATGCAAAATGGAATTCACGACCGTGAAGTGATAGTAACCATGACTTCTACCTGACAAGCATTTATTGAACTAGGATAATCAATCCTAGGTTTAGAACCTCTTTTGATCTTGACAAAGTAGATTGATCATCACTAATATTTCAAATAAGTGTTGTTCTTGCAGAATTGAATCAATCTCTCAAGAAGAATTGAAGAAGTTGATGAACTCC
>CATIWR010374065.1:0-24136 GCA_949677035.1 Omphalea diandra
TAAAACAATTTGCCATACAACTATACAAACACTACATATATGTTCAAATGTCCCCAAATGCAATGGTGCTTCTAAATGATTATTTATCTAATGCATATGCTCATGTGATAATGCTAATGAATGTGGCTAGGGATGTTACACATTATTCCTTGTGATAAGACCTTGCTCATCTAACTTGTTCCTAAACATCCATTTGCAACCTATAATGGAGTGTTCTTTAGGCCTAGGGACAAGTTTCCATACCTTGTTTCTCTCAAATTGGTTGAGTTCCTCTTGCATAACAAACACCCAACTCTCATCATCAAGAGCCTCATCAATTGATTTTGGCTTAAGTTGAGAAACAAAAGCAAGATTATTATCTAAAAGATTAAGTTGTGATCTAGTACTTACACCCTTGGAGGTATCACCAATGATCAAGTCCTTGGGGTGATATTTGAAGAATCTCCAATCTTTGGGTAGATCTTGACTTGGCTCATCTTCTTGTTGATGTTGTGGCTCCTCATCTACTTTGGATGATTCACCTCCTTCCTTGTTTTTATCCTTTCTTCTTGTAGTGTCTTCTGATTCCACTTTTCAAAGTCACCTACAAGATCATTAACAAAAACACATTTCCCAAGATCAAGTTTACTAAATTCATCAAAAACAACATTGATAGACTCTTCAACTACCATTGAACTCTTATTAAAGACTCTATGTGCCTTGCTAGAGGTGGAATAGCCTAAGAATATACCTTCATTAGTCTTAGAATCAAATTTTTCAAGATTATCTTTGGTATTTAAAATATAGCACTTGCACCCAAATACTCTTAGGTATGATATCTTAGGTTTTATGCCATTCCATAGCTAATAAAATATTTTATTGAGAATGGGTCTTTTAAAAACTCTATTTGTAATATAACACAGAGTATTAATGGCTTCGGCCCAAAATTAATTCGATAAAGAATACTCACTGAGCATGATTCTAGCCATTTCTACTAGTGTTCTATTTTTCCTCTCTACAACATCATTTTGTTGTGGTGTTCTACAAGTTGAAAAATTATGGAAAACTCCATTCTCCAAACAATAATTTTCAAAAGACTCAATTTGAAATTTCGTTCCATGGTCACTTCTAATAGAAGAAATGAAGTAACCATTTTCATTTTGAACTCTTTTTGTAAAATTTTTGAAAGCATCAAAAGTATCATTCTTATGAACTAAAAAGACACCTAAGTACCTAAAGTAATCATCAATTAAGACTAGTGCATAATATTTTCCACCTAAGCTAGCACTCCTAGTGGGTCCTATCAAGTCCATATGAACTAGTTAAAGACGTCTAGAAGAACTTACAACATTTTTAGCTTTGTAGGAGGCTTGATGTTGCTTCCCCATTTGGCAAGGACCACATGTCTTGCCTTTAGTGAAATTTAGCTTAGGAAGGCCTTCTACTAACTTTCCTTTAGATAGGCTTTGTAGGAGATTCATGCTTGCATGTCCAAGCCTTTTATGCCATAACCAAGCTTTATTGCTCAAAGACATAAGACACTTAAAAGATTGGTTAGCTAAATTGTCTAAGTCAATTAAGTAGGAATTGTTTTTCCTTTCACCCTTGAAAATAACCTCATCATCCACTAATGTGGTGACTCGACATTCCTTAAGATCAAAGGTGACTTTATTACCTTTGTCACATAATTGACTTACACTCAACAAATTACGTTGTAAGCCACTAACTAATAAAACATTATCAATTAAGGAACAACCATTCTTACTAATGGTTCTAATGCTAATTACCTTACCCTTGGCATTATTATCAAATGTGACATCTCCACCTTCTTTTTCTTTTAATACTGTGAATAGTTTTCTATTTCTAGTCATATGCTTAGAACATCCACTATCCACATGCCAATTACTTGATTTATTGGTGGTTGCCACACTTCCCTACACAATAAAAATGAGTCACCTTTTCTTAGATATCCAAGCATACCTAGGTCCGTGGAGGTTAGAAGTTGAAGGATCCTCTAGCCTTCCTAATAAAACAATGAATATTAACATGCCCAAATTTCACTCAATAATGACATTAGAGGTTAGACTTGTGAGTCTTTCTCCTATGCACAAACTTAGTATGAGTAGGAGGCCTTCTCATACTTTGATTATGTGAGTGCATGCATGTGCATGTGTGATGGGAAGTAGTAGAGAATTGTTTATGCTTGTGTGTGTGAGCATGTTTTTTGTTATACATGTAAGCATGATTGGCTCTTTGAGTCATGGCTCTTGAGCTTTGGGGAGCCTTTCCTTTGCCCTTAGGCTTAGGAGGGTTAGTGCTAGGAGCACTTTTCTTCCCAATTACCTCAACACTTAAGGTTTGAGGTTTTGATGGTCTAACAAATGTAGTATGTGATGATGAGGAGGCTCTATTAAAGCCTAAACCATGTCTAATCAATGGTAGTCTTTGAGACACAATCAATGTGTCCAAGGCTTCCTTTCTTTTGTGATACTTAGAGATTGAGCTTCTAAGCTCAATGACTTCTCTTTTTAGGGAGTTATTCTCTTTTCTTAATAAAGCCAACGATGAAGATGATTTGGAAAGATTTTCCATAGATTTTTTAAGCTCATCATTTGATGCTCTCAATTCGTTTATAAGATCATTGAGGGATTTAAAATCATTCTTTAATTTTAGACATTTTTTTCTTATAAGACATCATTTGTGACTTATATTTTCCAAAACTCATAGTAAGAGCCTCTATAAGCTTTTCATCTATCTCATCAAAATCATTAAAATCTGAATGAGAGTGGGATGAAGTACTTACCTCATTTGGAGAGTCTTCTTGTGCCATGAAGCAAATGTTGGCAACTTCTCGTTCTTCTTCATCTTCACTTGAGCTATCATCCCAAGTGGCTGAGAAACTCTTCTTCTCCTTGTCCCATATCTTCTTCTTATTTATCTTGGGACAATCATATTTGATGTGGCCTTGCTTGCCACACTCATAGCAAGTGACTTCATTAGATCTTTCTCTTGGATTAGGATTTGTCTTCTTAAAGCTTCTTCTCTCTTTTCTTTTTCTAATTAACTCCTTAGTCCTTTTTTTAGAGCATTGTTAGCTCTTCTTCTTCTTTGTCACTCTCTTCATCACTAAAGGTTATTTCTACCTCCTTCTCCTTGGTTGAGGATTTGAGTGATAAGGTTCTTTTTTCTTTTTCTGATTTTTCTCCTTGGCCCCTTAGTTTCTTCATTTGCTCATCTTTTTGTAAGACTAACTCATGAGTTAAGAGTTTGCCTATCAACACAACTATATGAACCTTTCCAATCTTCGGGTTGGACTCTTGAACGTTGCACACTATTGCACCAGACTTATCTAATGGAAGAGTTTTAAGGATTTTCGTGTTTACCTCATAGTTGGTAAGAGTCTTTCCAAATTTCTTCATGTTTGTTACAATGATAGAAGTCTATTCATCATTTCGATGATGCTTTTATTGTCTTTCATCATGAAGAGCTCTTATTCCGTCACATGAATCTGGTTGATTTAACAAGTGTTGTGCCCTCATGATAGTTTTCAAGAGTCTTCTAAATGGCATGAGCTGGTTGGCAATGTTGCACTCTTCCAATCTCTTCCCTAGATGGAGAGCTTAAAAGAATGGTCATTGCTCTCTTGTTTTTTCCATTTGACCTCCTATAAGCTTCAACCCAATCTTCCCTTGGAATGAGTTCTTGAATTCCATCCACTAATTTAGAGGGTGGCTTCCATTCTTTGACAACTACATCCCAAAGGTCCACTACATCTATATCAAGATAAATCTCCATCTTATACTTCCAATGAGTATAGTTGGATCCATCAAAGTAAGGCTTGAGGCGTGAGTGGATTCCCTCTTATGTCGTGAACTTTGCTCACCCAATTAAGGTTTGTTTGTGAGACTTGGCTCTGATACCACTTATTGGCCCTAGGCACCAAAAAAGGGGGGTTGAATTGGTGTTTAAATAAAAATTAAAGTGAGGGATAAAAAAAAAGTAGAAAAAAGACATAAGGATTTATAGTGGTTCGAGTATAAATCAACCCTACATCCACTCCATAATTCTCTGCAATTAGGTGTTTCACTCACTCAAAATGGTGTTTCCAAGCTCACACCTAACTTTTACACTTTGTGTTTTCAAGGCTCACACAATAACCTTTCTTACAAGTGTTTTCTAAGGCTAACACTAAAACCTCTCTCAAGTGTTTTCTAAGGCTAACACTAAAACCTCTCTCAAGTGTTTTTACAGGCTCACACTAAAACCTATTACAATTGGTGTTTAATGCTCACACCAAACAATCACTTAAAGCACAAAGAAGAATTGAAAGAATGAGTAGCAAATTTGCAAGAATTTTGTTACAAGTTAATGAATTCTTTTACATTTACATTTACATTTGTTTGGTGGAGTATTTATAGCTCATACCCACCAAAGAGACGTTAGACAATAAAGCTCATTAAATCTCCAAGACATGCTAGGCAGATTTTACATTAATTGCATGACAGGCGAGAGTCGCAGTCGCTACTGAATATTTACGGTCGCAACATTCCAATTTCCATATGGGAGCCAAAAAATTGTGGCGAAAAATCCCATTTATGTCTAACGGCTAGTCCACATGTTAGCTCTTCATTGGTCCATTAGGAAAATATAGTCGTTGTTTTCTAACTGCCTATAAACTTTGCGATTGCGATCATTCCTTATACAAGGCGACTTAGGATGCAAATTCTTCTGTTTGAAAGAGTATTTTCATCTTCATGAATCGTAGTCGCCACCCACAATGTCGCCCTCAAGAATTTTGTTCTTAAACGGATACTTGGGACACTTGGCACGTTGTGGTTGTGGACTTGGCTCCCTTTTTAGTCACTATGAAATTTGCGATTGCAACCAAGACGCGATAGTGACTGCGAATTCATCTGGCCTAGTTTCACCCTATTCTTGAGCTAAGTCATAGTTGCTAATTAGAAGTTTCTGACCGCGAATTTGGATGAACTTTGCCTTCTTGAAGATTATAAACTCCATCCAACTTCCAATTAAAAAACAACTTAATTTTGTAAAACAACACTAAATGGAAACATTAGGCTCGATCAATCTCCTTTGTCAAGATCAAAAGAGGTCTAAGACTTAGGATTAACCATCCTAGTCTAATAAAAAGTATGACGAAATGAAAAAGATGGGAGGGAAAGGAAATAAGAATGACAAAACAAAAAAGAAGACCTTGGCCTTTAAATCCTCAGCTAAAGACAAAGTGGTAGAATTTGTCTCAAGTGATGATGATAGTGAAAAGAAGAAGAGGAGTTGGCCATGCTTTCTAGAAGAACCAGGGAGCTAATAAGAAGAAGGAAGATAGAAGTAACTTCAAGAAAGCATCTCCCAACTTCAAAGAAAAGAAAAATGAAGCAACATGTTATGATTACGACAAGCAAGGCCACATCAAATATGATTGCCTCAAGCTGAAAAAAGAAGAAGAAAGGGGACAAATAAAAGAAGAAAAGCTTCAAAGCCACTTGAGATGACAGCTCTAATAAGAAGGATGAAGATGAAGAAGTAGCAAATCTATGTTTCATCGCACAAGAGGACTCTTTTAATAAGGTAAGTTCTTCATCCCATTCTAATGAAAACTATGATGCATATGATGATGTAGATGATTAGCTCTTAAAAGCTTTTACTTTGAGATATGACAAGTACAAGTCACAAATGAAAACTTATAAAAAAAATGCTCAAAACTAGAAAATGAGTTTAACTCATTAAATGAGCTTGTAAGTGAGTTGAGGACTTCAAATGAAGAACTCAAAAAATCTATTGAAAGTTTTACTAAATCCTTTTCTTCTCTAAATTCCTTAAGAAAGGAAAATGATACCTTAAAATGAGAGGTAATTGAGCTTAGAAATTATATTTCTAAGTTTCATAAAGGGAAGGAAGTTTTAGATACATTAATTATATCTCAAAGACTTCCCATAGTAAGACATGGTCTAGGCTTTAATGGAGCCTCTTCATCATCTACACTCTCTCTCACTACTTTTATTAGAGCTTCAGCAGCTCAAACATCTAGTATTGAGGTAATTGAGAGGACGATTGGTCCTAACACTAAGCCACCTATGCCTTAGGGCTAGGGGAAGGCATCTCAAGGCTTAAAGCCTAAGCTTAAAATGGCTAATCATGCATTCATCTACAATAAGAAGCATGTTTACCCTAACACATAAAAAATTCTCTTCTATTCCCAATCATTCTTGCACATGCTCACATTTTCACTATCATGGTATGAAAAGGCACCCTACTCATACTAAAGTTTTACACTAGAGAAAGATTTATAAGTCTAAGCTCCAATCTCACTATTGTATGAAGTTTGATTTCATAAATATTTTCTACTATATTAGGAAGGCTTACCTCAAATTAGAGGACCCTTCAAGACCTAACCCCTAAGGACCCAAGTATACTTGGCCTCCTACACAAAAGTGATATATTTTTGATATGTAAGAACATATGATAGCCATCAATAAGGGTAATGATTGGCATGTGGATAGTGGATGCTCAAAGCATATGAGGAGCAACAAAAAGCTATTCATAGCCATAAAAAAGAAAGAAGGTGGTCATGTCATTTTTGGGAATAATGCCAAGGGCTAATTAGCATTGGAACAATTGGTAAGAATAGTTGTTCACTTATTAACAATGTTCATTTAGTTGATGGTTTACAACATAATTTGTTAAGTGTAAGTCAATTGTGTGATAAAGGTAATAAAGTCACCTTTGACCTTAGAGAATGTTAGGTTACTACTTTAGTGAATAAGAAGGTAATCTTTAAGGGTGAAAGAAGGGGCAATACTTTTTTAATTAACTTTGACAATTTGGCTAACTAATCTTTCAAATGTCTTGTGTCTCTTAGCAATAAAGCTTGGCTTTGGCATTGAAGACTTGGTCATGTTAGCATGAGCTCCTATGAAGCATATCTAAAAGAGAGCTAGTGAAAGGTCTTCCCATGCTAAAATTCTTCAAGGATAAGACATGTGGACCTTGCTAAATAGGGAAGCAACATCAAACTTCCTTCAAAGCAAATAATGTTACCTCTTCAACTTATCCACATGGACTTAATTGGACCTACTAGGAATGCTAGTCTATGTGGGAAGATTTATGCATTTATCATAGTTAATGATTACTCTAGGTTTACTTAGGTGTGCTTTCTCATAAGAATGACACTTTTGATGCTTTTAAAAGTTTTGCAAAAAGAGTTCAAAATGAAAAAGGTTACTTCATCCTATTTATAATGAGTAACCATGGAAAAGAATTTCAAAATGAATCTTTTGAAACTTATTACTTAGAGAATGAAATTTCTCATAACTTTTATGCTCCTAGAACACCATAATAGAATGATTTTGTAGAGACAAAAAATAAGACATTAGTAGAGATGGCTAGAACTATGCTTAATGAGAATTCCTTTCCTAATTACTTTTATGTCAAAGTCATCAATACTTCTTATTATATTGCTAATCGTGTTTTCAAAAGACCCATTCTCAACAAAACTTCTTATGAGCTTTAGATTGGTGGAAAACCTAAGATTTCATACCTTAGAGTTTTGATGCAAATGTTATATTTTAAATACCAAAGAAAACATTGGAAAATTTGCTTCTAAGATAAATGAAGGTATATTTCTAGGCTACTTCACCTCTAGTAAAGCCTATAGAGTTTTCAATAAAAGTACTATAGTTATTGAAGAGTCTATGAATATTATGTTTGATGAATCAAGTAAACTTTATCTTAGGAAAGGTTCTCTTATTGATAGTCTTACAGGTAACTTTGAGAAATTAGAGCTAGATTCAACTTCAAAAGAAATGGTGATTGATCTTGAAGATAACAAGTCATCCAAAGAAGAAAAGGAATTTCAACTACAAGTAGAAGTTCCAGCTCAAGATTTTCCTAAGGATTGGAGATTCCCTAAACATCACTCAAAGGATCTAATCATTAGTGAGACATCCAATGGAGTAAGTACTAGATCTCAACTTCATGCATTAGATAATAATCTTAAATTTGTTTCTCAATTTGAGACAAAAATCAGTTAATGAAGCTCTTAATGATGAAAGTTGGGTAATTGTTATGCAAGAGGAACTTAACCAATTTAAGAGAAACAAAGTATGGGAACTAGTTTCTACGCTTAAGGAACACCCTATTATGGGATACAAGTAGGTGTTTAGGAACAAGTTAGATGAGTAAGGTTTCATTACTAGGAACAAAGCTAGATTTGTTATAAAAGGATACAACCAAGAGGAAGACATTGATTATGATGAAACCTATGCCCTTGTGGTAAGATTAGAGGTCATTAGGATTCTCTTAGCATATGTTTGTTGCATAAATTTTAAACTTTTTCAAATGGATGTTAAAATTGCATTTTTGAATGGACTTATTGAGGAGGAAGTTTATGTTAAACAACATCCTAGTTTTGAATCTCATGCTTTTCCAAATCATGTTTTCAAACTAACTAAAACCTTATATGGTTCAAAACAAGTTCTAAGAGCTTAGTATGTATGGCTTTTTTCATTTCTTTTACAAAATGATTTTGAAAAAGACAAGGTTGATACAACCTTATTTATTAAAAAGCACAATCAAAGCACCCATTATATAAAATTTTGTTGATGACATTATATTTGGTGCTACTAATGAATCTCTTTGTAAAGATTTTGCTAAGTGTATGACTAGGAAATTTGAGATAAGCATGATGAGAGAGCTCAAGGTTTTCCTTGGTCTATAAATCAAGCAAACCCAAGAGGGCATCTTCATCAACCAAACCAAGTACACAAAGGATCTACTCCAGAGGTTTGGCACGAATGGATGCAAAGTAGCTAAGACACCAATCAATGCTATCATCAAGCTAGATAAAGATGAATCGGGTAAGCGAATTGATGAAAAAAGGTACAGAGGTATGATTGGTTCTCTCCTCTATCTCATTGCTTCTAGACCCGACATTATATTTAGTGTATGCAGGTGTGCTAGGTTTTAATCACACCCTAAGGAATCTCATTTGAATATTGTTAAAAGAATTTTTAATTATTTACATGACACATTGCATTTAGAGTTATGGTATCCTAGGAATTCATCATTCAGTCTACTAAGGTATTCAAATACGGATTATGCAAGTAGTTTAAAGATAGAAAGAACACTTATGGAACTTGTTAATTTATAAGAGAATGCTTAGTGTCTTGGTTTAGTAAAAAGCAAGTTTCAGTTGCTTTATCCACTGTCGAAGCGGAATATGTGGTTGTAGATTATTGTTGCACCCAAGTTCTTTAGATGAAACAACTCAAGGATTATGGGAAGGCTGTTAACCGCATTCTCATCAAATATGACAATGCAAGTACAATAAATCTTTCAAAGAATCCCAACCAACATTCTAAAAGCAAGGCATTTACATTAGGCATCATTTTCTTAGAGATTATATCCAAAATGGTAACGTGGTGTTAGACTTCATTGACACTAGTCATCAACTTGTGGACATTTTCACTAAACTCCTTAATGAAGAAAGGATGAACTTCATTAAGATGGAGCTATAGATGCGATATGGAAGCTCCCTAGTGTGAAAAATCGATCTCTACTCACATTCTTCATTGTGTTTGTCACTTTGATTGATTGAATGATATGTTTGATAATTATGTATGTTGAATTACTTTGGATGTGTCAATTCTTTAAGCAATTGAGCTTTTATATGTCTATTTGCTTGAATTAATCATTATTACATTAAGTGGATCACATCTAGGAAGGTAAATTCTTATTCTTTTATTGTTTTTTCTTTTTGCCCTATAATTTGTAGTCGTTATTTATAGGCACTCATCCATTTTCTGTCAAGCTTTTAATTCATTATCACGATTCTAAATTGCCACAGTGAATTATTTCAAAATTCAAATTCTTTAACCATTGAGTCCTTCATTTTTTAAGGAATTCTTATATGTTACTCATATAATTTGTAATTAGTGATCGCGACTTGCTATTAATGACCATAAATTCCAATAATTGTCAGGCATTGATTGATTTGATTGTCAACCAATGCCAACCCTTTATTTAATGTTATTTTTACTGTTTTATTGTCGTTTTACATATGTTTTCTACCTATTTAAACCATCCTACACCCCACTATTCTACTTTTAACTTCTCTCTTCATCTATAACTCATTTATTCTCTCAAATCTTCCAAACTCTCCTAACTTCCCTCAATTGCACCTAAGAAACTAACCAAAATAGAGAAAGGGAAGGGCATTGCCCAACCTTTAAGCCCTTCTGCCCCTCACCTAATAAAGGGTATAACCAAAGAAGAAAAAGGATAGGTACAACCAACTCCAATAAGATAATCAAAGCCAATAAAATTTCCTCTGCATTTCTCCTTAAGTCACTTGGAATCAAGAATGAAATTCATACTTTTCTATCAAACTTATGATGGAATGAGTTTATCTTCAAAGATGAACCTAGGTATGAAAAAATCATCAAGGAGTTAATGTATACTATCACATTAAGTAGGAGAGTCGAATCAAAAGCAAGTTCGTATGGGCAAGTTTTAAGGGCTTTTGGGGATCCCCATTTTATAACTTTCAACCAACTTTCTAACCTCTTCAACCTTCAAGTGGGAGATGATATTCTATTCATCATATTTGCATTTGATATCGTTTATTTTGAATTCTAGTTAGAGATACCATTGAAACCAAACATGACCCAAAAACATCTCTAGCCAAATACATTATAACCCTTCCAAGTTGGCTTCTTCACCATATCATTACCTTTTTCAATAAATGGTAGGGGTAATGATAATGAAAAGGTTTTCTAAAAACATCTAACATTTTTATTTTGCCTAACAAAAAATAAGCCAATTCAAACAGGCCAGTACTTATGGGTTAATTGATTCACATGAGTACTGAACCTAAAAGCCAATTTCTGCTCCTCTCTTATGTCACAATCATCTACCATTATGTGGGAGCCCTAAATGAGGAAAATGAAAAATTCCTCACTAAGAAATACTTGCCTTCCCAAAACTTTCTTGATTTTCCTTATCTCATAAATGCCAAGACTATCCATCCAGATACTTATATCTATACCTTGGGTCTATTAGGGCTAAAAAGTATGAAACTACTCAAGCTTTAAAGAGGAAGAGGCTTGTGATAAAGGAAGGTGCCCAACCAATCCCATCTCCAAAGCCCAAACCAAAATCTAAGGCTTCTGTCATCTATCTCTCTTTCATTAAGAAGAAGTTGATCAAAGTGATGTGTATGATAAAGAGAAGATTTCTCTTCTTTCCCACCTCCATAATGATTTAGTAGACCTTCAAGAGAATATGGGCACAACACCTCGCCATCTCTCAGATTTTGAAGATTAGAAGGACACTCCATAAGAAGAGGAAAACCAAAGGGTGGAAGAAAGAGGTGAAACACAAGGTGAAGAAGAAGATGAGGACGTTGGAGATTCTAGAGATGATGATAGCTCTCTAATTTTTTAGTTTTTCTTAGGCTTGTAATTCTTTCCTTTTTGTTTTATTTGTCTTATAGCCTAAGATTGTGATCCTATAACTTTATGTTTATGTTTAATTATGTTTATGTTTATCTGTGACTATATTAATAAAATTTAAGTTTTTGTTCCATATATGGTTGTTCTCTATATTAATAAAATTTAAGTTTTTATTCCATATATGGTTGTTCTCTATTTGCATCACTTTATACTCATCCCTATCATTATCTTGTTCTCTCTTTTTTTGTCTTGACAAAGGGGGAGAGAAATAGTGAAACCTATTGCATGACATAATTAAAGAGGAGTATAATTCAAGGGGGAGCAATCTAAATTAGTCTATTTTCATTTCAAGTTTAAATTGGCATTTTACTAAGTTTAATTTGTTAAACTAAGTTAACCATTTCAACTTTACACTTATGTAATTCTTTATCCTTTATAAAATCAATATAAGTTGTCAAAATCAAAAAAGGGGAAGATTATTGGACTAGGTTAGTTAAACCTAAGTTAAAACTTTCTTTTGTTCTTGACAATGTAGATTGACATATTGTAATATCATTTAATAAGTGTTGTTTTTGTAGTTTTTAAGATAGGTTTGCATTGGAAGTTAGCATTATGAAAGGCATCCTAATTCGCGACCAAGAATCTCTAATTTGCCATCGCGATATTACAAAAGGAATGAATGACTTTGGACCAAACTGATTCGCGGAGTAAATCACAATCACGACCTAACCAAAAAAGCCATGAAGTTCAAACAACCGAATTTGCGATGACCATTGTGTTAAAGATCGCAATCGCAACTTTTGGAGTTGCTTAGAAGGAACCAAATCCACAACCGAAGCTTGCCTAAGATAATTGTTAACATGTCAAATTTATGAGGGTGAAATAGTTTTTGAGACTGTAACCCATGGAAGCACCTTCTCCTTATCAAACAGATGAATTAGCGGTGCTAATCGCATCCAAGAGAAAAATAGCTCATGACCACGACTTTTGTTTGGTTGGAAAAATACAACGATTATTTTTTTTGGAAGACCAATGATAACATGCCATGTGGACTAGTTGTTAGATACAAATAGGGTTTTCTACCGCGATTTCAACAAATTTAGTGAAAGAAGAGAAATCACGACCATGAATGACCAGTCACAACTGCAAAATGTGTCTGACAAGTATTTAATATAAGATCTACCTAGCATGCTTTATAGATTTAGACATAGTTTCTTTGTAACATCTCTTTGGTGGTTATTGCCTATAAATACTCCATCAACAAATATGAATGTAAGAGAATAACATTGAATATAGCCAAACTTTGCAATTTTGTTTCTTAACCTTCAATTCTTTATATGTGAGTTAGTATTGTTGGGTGTAAGTAATAAACAACATTGTAATTGGGTTTGAGATTTAGTCTAGCTATAAAACACTTGTAATAGGTTAAATGTGAGCCTTTAGGAAACACTTGAGAAGCTTTTGTTTGAACCTTAAAACACAAGTGGTAAGGTTGTGTATGAGCCACAAAGCATAAAGTGTACAAGTTTGGTGTGAGCTTGGAAACATCATTTAAAGTTGGTGGAATACCTAATTGTGAAGAATTGAGGAGTGGATGCAAGGTTAGTTAACACCTGAACCACTATAAAATATTGTGTCTCTATTTATTCTTTTACTTCTTCTATATCCATCTTTTATTACCTTCCCTTTAATTTTTTTTTAAAATTTCTCACTAATTCAACCCCTTCTTGGTGTTAAAGGACCAATAGGAATCATAAAGACTATGAATTTTCTGAGAAGCAAAGGATTGGGAATGAATTCTATATGAGTGTTAAAATTTTTAGAAATTCCAACTAAGACTATTAGAAGGGGACTTAATTATCATGAGACATGGTCTAAACTAGAAGTGAGAGATTTGTATGGGCCTTTATCTAATTTCTTCATGAAAAAAGGAGAAGTAATAAGAGAAGCCAAAGAAGAAATCATTGACGAGGACGAAAAGCCATTAACTGATAAAACCAAGGATGATTTGGAAAAACATTCTTTTAGATAAGAGTTAGGGAAACATGTTATCTGAACTATAGAGATTCATTAAATGATGAGGATGAGAAAAAGAAGAGAAAGAAGAAAGGCAAATAGGTTATAGAGGAGAAGAACACTCAGGGATGGGAACAAACTGCAATTTTAAATGGCCTTCAAACTACCTAGCTATGGAATGGCAAGTGAAAGTTTAGTAAATAGGAGCATGAACACTATTTGCTAGACTAAGAGTTTTGGGCTACAAGTGTAGGTTTTGTAAAAAAGAAGTTTGAGATTACTAATCTAAATGCCCTTTTCGTAAACCTAGAATGGGAATATACTAAACTGTGTAAGTTCAAAAAAGACACATATATTAGGTTTATTCTAATGGATATTAAGAATATGATTATGAGTTCCATCGAGGACATGGGTGATTGTGAGAAGGCCTAAGCTCAAACACTATAAACTAAACAAGTTGAGTTAGAAGGGATGGCTCTCTGATAGAGCTTCATGAAGATTGAGTTAAAGGATAACTAGATGAAATAGGACTTTGAAGGGGTTGTAAAAGTGATGGTTGACACAAATTCTGAGAAACAACCAAACACTAAATAGATTGGTGACTTAAGTGCAACTAAAATGACTAACAAACAAAAGGTTATGGAATAAGAGAAGACTGATGCCCAAAAGACTTCTATTGATATGCCATAAGAAGTTGTCTTTCCTAATACTACTGATGTTGTTATTTCTAGTCTCTTTGAAGACGATGATGTATTTATTTCCACGTTTAAGGTTATAAATGACGAGTTTGCTTATTTGTGTAATGTGTTCCTTGATGGATGTGTATAGTGTGCATCATTTCATGAATATATTTAACTTAATTCTATGTATACCACTACATTTAATCTTAACACATAGGAAAATTCAAAAAATCTTGATCATTATTGGTGATGTTACACCAGGGAATGATGTAAGTTTGAATAATTACTCATGAAGTATCAAAAGGTCTTTGCTTGGACATATGAGGATATGTCAAGGGTTGATGAACATAAAAGTCTGACTTTTTCACATATAAGACTGGTAAAGCAAAAGCTTCGAAGGATGAGACTTGAATAGGCTTTATTGGTTAACAAAGAAGTGGCAAAGTAATTGAATGCCAAATTCTTGAAAATAGTTAATTATCCTAAGTGGTTGGCTAACATAGTGTTGATACCAAAAAATGATGGGAGAGTAAAGATGTGTGTGGATTATAAGGACCTGAATAAGGCTTGCCCAAAGGATGATTTCCCTCTACCTCATATCGATATATTAATAGACAATATTGTGATGTGCATCATGTACTCCTTTATTAATGGGTTCTCAAGCTATAACCAAATTCTTATGGTAATCACAGATAAGGTAAAGACAACTTTTATTGCGGAATGGGGAACATACTATTATAAAGTGATGCCATTTGGATTGAAGAATGCAGGAGCGACATACCAATAAATGACAATTGCTTTGTTTCATGACTTAATCCATAAAGAAGTAGAGGTGTATATAGATGTAAAGATGGTAAAGTCTAAGATAAGGGAAGGGCATTTTGAGGCCTTGGAGAAGTTTTTGAAGAGTTGATAAGTATAATGAAAGATTGAATCCTAAGAAGTGTCTATTTAGGGTTACATTTGGTAAATTATTAAGGCACATGATAAGTGAGAAAGGCATTAAAGTAGATCCAAAAAAGGTGAATGTTATTCAAGACATTCTTGCACATAAGATAGAAAAAGAGGTATGGGGTTTCTTGGGTTACCTATAATACATCAGTAGATTCATAGCAAGACTTACTCCTATTTGTGAGTCGATATTTAAGTTGTTAAGGCAGGATCAACTGATGAAGTGGAATGAGAAATGTTAGAAAGCCTTCAAAATGATAAAAGGAGTATTTGACCAGCCCGCTAGTACTAAAAATTTCAAAGCTAGGGAAATTGCTAATTTCATATTTGATAGTAAAAGAAAGCTCTATAGGAGAGATGCTAGCTTAGGAAGATGAGATGAGAAGTGAACACATCTTGTACCATCTCAATAAGAAACTATTCCCTTATAAGGACAAATACAACCAAATGAAGAAGACCTATATGGCATTGGTATGGGCCATAGAGAAGTTAAGGCACTATTTTCAGTCATATTCAATCGAGTTTGTTTCAAAGATTGATCTGGTCAAGTACTTGCATGAGGCGCTTTCCTCGATTGGAGAGTTGGCAAAATGACTAATACTATTAATAAAGTTTGACACTAAGTATGTAATTAAGAAGGTGATAAAGGACTAGTAGTTACATAATATTTGGCTTAATAACCTATTAAAGAAGGAGAATCCAAACCTCTCCAATTCCTATATGAAAGTTTAGGAGCAATAAAGCCTCAGGGTTAGAGGATGTACTTTGATGGATTGGTGAATAAGAAAGGAGTAAGTATATAAGTGATTTTGATATCAACAGAAAAGAGAACTTTTCCCTGTGGCCAAAAGCTTGACTTCAAGGTTACTAATAATATGGCTGAGTATGAAGCTTGCTCACTTAGGTTGAAACTTTTAATGTAGATGAGGGTCAAGATAAGTGTTTGGAGATTCATTACTGATTATTTCTTAAGTGACTGATGAGTGGGAATTAAAAGAAGAGCAGTTGAGTTCGTATTTGGAGCACTTAAAAAGATTAACGTAGAATTTTAAGAGAATCACATTTCATTAATGATTGATGCCCTAACAACTTTGGCTTCTATTTGGGATGGGGTAAAGGCAATACCTATAAAGCCACTAATCACGTTTAGGTTTGTGACATTATACAACATTGATGGAAGAGTAATACAAGTAAAAATGAAAAATCATCCCTAGTACTACATGTGCAAAAGAATTTAGAAGGCGATGGGTACCCCCAAAAGGGTTGAAAAGAAATATAAGAATGTGATTCAGAGTTTGGCATCACAATTTACAATCTATGATGGATAACATTCATCTAAGCTGCTTATCAAAAAAAGAAGTGGGCAAAGCCATGAAGAGGTACATGTCAAGACCTATGGCCCTTACAGAAGTGGGAAGATGTTGGTGAGGAAGATTTTGAGAATGGGTTACTATTGAACTTTTATAGAGCATGATTACATTCAAATGGTTCGAAGCTACCATAAGTGTTAGATTCATGGGAGCCTCAACCATCTACCGTCAATCGAGCTATAAAACTTGACTTTACCATGAACATTTGCAACAAGAGGGATTGACATTATTAGAGAAATCAAACTAGCTTCTATGAAGGGACATAAGTACATTATGGTCTACTGGATTATTTTTTTTAAAATGGGTAGAGGCCGAGTCTTTCATAAATTAAGGGCAAAATAAATGGCTCAATTCATCGAGAAAAACATCATCTATCATTATGGAGTGCCACATCATGTTGTTATGGATAATGGGGTTCATTTTCAAGCCAAGGTTAAAGTGATCTTGGAAAAGCATTGAGTAACTCATCATAAGTTGCCACCTTATGGACCACACGTTAAGGGAGTAGTGGAAGCAACTAATAAGAATGTCAAGAACACCCTTGTTAAAATGACGAAGACTTGTAAGGATTGGATTATGAAGTTGTCTTTTGCACTATTGGGGTATTAAACTACAATAATGACGTTGACAGGAATGACACCATACTCCCTAGTGTATGAGATGAAGACAATATTGCTAATTGATGTGGAGGTGAAGTCTTTACGAGTGTTAATCAAGTTGGAGATTCAACAGTACGATGAGAAACAAATTTAAGCAGTTAACTCTCTTAGATGAAAAGAAATTGAAGGCTCTCTATGAGCACCTTGGGTTTTCACTCGAACATGTGAAATATTGCTTGTGACTCCATCCTTTTATTGATTATAGGGGGATCGAGAGGATGAAAATCTTTATATTGGTAATAACCCTAAATTGTGACATGTCAGTGAGGAATCCTTTAACCCTTGCATAAATTCAAAGCCTTTTATCTAAAAATGGTGGTCATCGAGGGACTAAGATGCTTATTTTGGCCCTTTAACGTTTATCAGGACTTGGGTTCACATGTTTTCCAAATATTCTCCCCTTAACGTTCAAAACAATCTCCCCTTTTAATATTCGTCAGGTCTATTCAAAATATCAAACAAACACGAAAGTACAAAACATTAGAACTTCTCTTAGTATTTTTATTCTTCAAAACATAGTTTTGTTATCATTCAAAACACTTCATTCAAAGTGGAGAAGTGAATCTAATGCTCTGCAGTTATATGTTTTCCAAACATATTTTCCCTAGCATTCACAATAATTTTCAAACTAAAAATGTTTATAAATGAAATATTGATGGATTAAGTGATTATTTAATATTAATTATTTTATAAGAAATGACTAGTTTTGCATATAAAATGAGAAAAAATTATGATGTTTCTATTGCCTGTACTTTGGGTAATTTGTCTTAATGGCCATTATATATATTTTCAAATTATAAGCCAATTTAAATAAAAATATATTTAGTTGAATAATTTTTATTGATATAAATTATATTTTAAATAAATATATGATAAATAATATTTTACCACATATGAAAAATTTATTTTTAATTAATTTGGTTATTTATTAAATATGATGTCATTTTAATTCACTGTTGACATAGGAATTTTCAAATATAAAATCAAAACTAATAGGATGTGATTCAAATAGAAGCAAATTGAAAGATATAAGTGACTATTTAGTTTAAATCAAATCAAATTTGAGAAAATTAAAAATCAAACTCTTACAAAAAAAAAATCAAATTAAATTGATTAAATATACATATCAAATTAAACTGTTTGATTATTATTTGGTTCAATTCTCATTGAATTTTGCAAAATAATTAATAAATTTTTTAATATAAATAATAATTCTTACTATATGTTTTAAAATATTTCAAACACAAATAATAAATACAAATAATAAATTTCAAATAAATTTTAATAATTTGATTTGATTTAATATAAATTTAAATTATTTTGATTTGATTTGATTTAGAATAAATTTGATTCAATTTAATTGAATCAAAATTTTTATTAAAAATAAAACCGAATCGCATTCATTAATTTTTTAAAAAAATTAAATTAAATTTATATTTAAATCAAGCTGGAAAATTAAATTTTTTCGATAAATATTTTGAAGTTTAAACCATTTTATACCAACCTATATCGGAGGGCAAAGTTGTTTCTTGCTTCTTACTGTCGTGGCTTTCATGTAAACAGCAAAGCCCATAGGAGCACGTCTGCCTGCCCTGCGCACATCAATCACAAACTGCACTGTATAAAGAGCCAAATTACAAAATGTAGGTCCCACCTATCATCACCCGCTTGCTCTCTTTTGTGCTGTCACTAGTTTTGATGCTTCAAACGATTCAAATAGCATTCGAGAAAGAAAAGCAAGGTTTAGAAGGGAAGCTCAAAGTATACTTCTTCTCCTCCTCCTTTGGTAGATTTTTATTTTTCTAAAGCTTTCTCTCTCTTTTTCTCATTGGCCATTTCTTCAGGTCTTTCTCTTTATTCTCTAAAAGTTTCATTCTCTGCTTTCTCTCTTTGAAAAGTTGAAAATTTTTTCTCAAAAAGGATGATTTTAAACTGTGTTATCTTTTTTTTTCTTTTTTTTTTTTTCTTTTTGATTCTTATATGGTTTTGGTTTATTATCTGATATTGAATAGTTGTTTTTAATTTGAATTAGTCTAAAGTTGCAAATTGATCTTTCTAGGGTTTTCGTCTGTAATTTTTGACTCTTTGATTATTTCAAATCTTGGACTGATACAACTGGCCTCTTTCTGTTATAAAAATAATACAAGGCTATTTGATTTTATTATGAGTTTATTTTATTTTATTTAAGAAAAGTCATGTTTGGCCTCCTTAAGAGTTGAATTTTAGTTACATTTCCACTAGAATTAATGTTTCGGTGGTTGACTGCTGCTTGCTTTGATATTATGTGGTTACTGTGTTGTATTGTTTACTTCCTTTTTTTGCTTAGCAAGTTGTGCTTCGACATGGATGAATTATCTTATTTGAATTTGTGTTGAATTCTTTTTCAGGTTTTGATCCTTCTTTTTTTTAAAAAAATTTGTTGGTTCAAATTCGAAGGCTGTCAAAGAAGAGATAAGACAAGGTCTATGACTGCTGATTTATTGCGGTTGCTTCAATTATTTCTGATTCTGGTTGCAAGTTCACGTTGAGGGTAGTTTCCCATTTAATTACTGTTTGTCTTATTATTCTTCGGATTCATTATTTTTGTGAACATGACTGATACTTAAGAAAAAGTTATTAGTTTTGAAGTTGTTGTTCTAGTAGATTGTTATTTCTGTGGAAGAAATGGAGCAAAAAGAGGGAGAGAGTTGGAGGGAATTGGTGAGAGAGATGATTCCTCCAGGATCTTCTCTTCCTGAAGATGATATTAAGCTTGATAGTAAGCTTGATTATTCCATAGCTATAGAGTACAAAGGGCCTCCTGTTCCTTACAATGTTCCGAGAGTAGAACCTCTTGATGTAACTTCTCATTCTATCCCAACTGCAGAACCAGTTTCACAGTCCCAACTATCAGCTGTAAATCTAGGTCCTCCAGTAATTGAACCCATACCTTTACCTGTGTCTTGTATAGCTGGTGTTACAACTTCACCATCACAAAGTCCTAGAGTTTCAGCAAGCTCAGAGTCCGTAGTTTCTGTCTTGCAAAACCCTGATTTTTCTTCAGCTTCAGCTTCGGCATCTCCAGGGTCAGTCCACATTGCTCCTAATCATCCTTCAAAGCATGCAGTTAGCGAAAGGAAGAGAGTACCTGTTGTTACATTTAATACTGTTGAGAGATCTGAGAGGAAAGATGTTGATGTGGATAAGCCATTTTATCCTGAGAATGCAGGGGTTTCCAAAGGAAAGAAGAAGAAAAAGAGCAGAGTCTGTTACCGGTGTGGAAAAGGGAAGTGGGAAACCAAAGAGTCTTGCCTGGTATGCGATGCTAAGAATTGTAGCAATTGCGTGCTTAGAGCCATGGGATCAATGCCTGAAGGGCGTAAATGTGTGACTTGCATTGGTCAAGTAATTGATGAATCAAAGCGGTCAAAGTTAGGTAAACATTCCAGGGTATTGTCTCGATTGCTCAGTCCTTTGGAAGTTAAGCAGATAATGAAAGCAGAGAAAGAATGCTCTGCTAATCAACTTCGTTCGGAGCAGCTGATTGTGAATGGCTTTCCACTGAAGCCCGAAGAGATGGCAGAATTACTTGGCTGTCCATTACCTCCACGAAAACTGAAGCCAGGTAGATATTGGTACGATAAGGAATCTGGTCTCTGGGGAAAGGTGAGTATATTCTCAATATGACTGACATGAGGTTTGGCATTGTCTAACCACACTAGTGTGATTGTTTAAATTTCTCTGGAGTCCGGATTAGCATTTAGCAGAAAGTGATTTAACATCTCAGCTTGCTAAATTTACAGGAGGGGGAAAAACCAGATAGAATCATTAGTTCAAACTTAAATTTCACAGGGAAACTCAATCCAAATGCAAGCAATGGAAACTCTGAAGTTTATATTAATGGCCGGGAAATTACCAAACTTGAACTGAGGGTACTAAAAGTAAGTCCACTTGCTTTTGTTATAGTATTGCATCTAGTTATTCCTAGTTCTTTCCTGTGTTGCAAATGACAACATTTAGTTTGTTGGTATACAAATGGAATAACAACGATTAAGTTCATGGTTTATTTCTTATCCCATATAGTTATTCATTCTAAGAATTTCTCCTTGTGTTACTCAGCAAGTAACACTTATAATTTTTTTTGTGTTTAACATCCTGTAAGTTTGCTATTCTCATCATGATGACTATTGTTTAATCAGTATAGTAACATGTGTTTTGTTTCAACCTTCTACTAACCCAAAACTCATTTAACTATGCAATTCTAGTTAAATATTTGACTTTAAATTGATGGGAGGAAATGTTTCTAAGTCCACCTCCATATGAATTCCCCCATTGGTTATTGAATAAATTGGGATGCGCTTCGTGTTTCAAAGTAACACTCTTCTTGATGCATTCATCTCATTAGCTTGGTAGTGGTTGTTTGTCATAGTTTCAGTGAGCTTGTAGCATCTGTAGTTTTGTCTAGAAGAGATCCACCTGCAGCAACACCAATGGTGATTTTAATGTGCCCAAAGAGTCCATCATAGGAGGTGTGAACTATTGATCATTTAGGATTTTGGTGGTTTTGGCATCACCTTAATAGATCCTTAAATCTCTCCCAAATTTTCATTATGAGTTTCTCCATCTTGTTGGCTAAAAGTTGTGATTTCATTATGCTGCCTCACAATTTTAGATGGAGGAAAGTACTTGTTAAGGCAGGCTTGAGTTAGTTGGTCCCATGTTGTAATGCTCCTCGACTCTGAAGAGTTTATTCACGCCTTAGCTTTGTCTTTAAGTGTGAAGGTGAAAAGGGGTAGTCTTACCCCATATGTGGATATTCCATTCTATCTAAAGGTATCGCAGATCTCCAAGAAATTCGAGATGTGGACATTAGGATCTTCATGGGGAAGCCCATGGAATTGGAGTTTTGATGAGCATTTGAATGAAAGCCAACTTGATTTCAAAGTTGTTTGCATTGACACTTGGTCTTGTGATGGCCGGTTGTGGTCCTTCTAAAGGAGTAGAGAACTCCTTCAATGCTTTGTTTTGTTGTTTTGCCATCTATTGGTTTCTTTAATTTTCTCTCCTTCTTTGATTCATGGTATGTTCAATCTCGGGATCAAAAGGATTTAACTCCTCCTTGTTCTCTTGATTGAGGGTTCTAATAATGTACCCGAAATAAAGTGCAAGAAACACAAATCAAAATAAAAGAAGACTTTAGATTAGTATAGAAATAATTGCTTAGTATTAATGTTGTTGATCCCCGACAACGGTGCCAAAGACTTGATGGTGGGTGGGTGGGTGTGTGCATGCTAAGTATAATAACATTTAAGTTGCAAGTGCGCAGGTTGACTAATAGTCTCTAAATTATAATCAAAATCCTAATATGATCACTGAAGATTAATTTTGTTCTATTGAATTACTAAATTTTAATTTTTATTTGATTGTGATTTATTGGCTTATTATCCTTATAATTTTTATTCCATAGTTAGGTTATTTTGGATTTTGTTTCAAAAGAGAATTTTGAATTTCAATTTTTATGAGTTATGACAAAAAATTCAAAGTATAAAATCAATTTAAAGTAAAAAAATCATAAAAAATTTAGCTAATAAATCACAATAGAATAAAAATCAAAGTTTATCAAATTAATTGAACGTAATTGATTTTTAGTGACCACGATAAAATTTTGATCATAATTCAGTGACCATGAGGGTTAATTACCCAGTCAATAAATAATACAGTATACAAGAGTATGAATATCATTCCCACGATGATCGCACATAAATATTAAGTTTTTGTCTATTGTATTATCTAAAAAATCTAATTGAAAGATTGTTTAAACTAATGACTAAATTGCTTTACTAAAAACAAGTTGTTGGCAAGAAAACAATCAATGAAAAAAGACAGCTAGGGATTCAACTTCACTTGTTAACTTCTTATGTTTTATAATCTTTCATCTAATTGATTTATTCATCTAGTACTATTATCGAGTCACTTAAGTGATTAATTAATCTCTCTTGAGTATCAATTAACAGACAATGACATGCTAAACTAAAAGTCTCTTGACAGAATAGTTAGATACCTTGCAATTGTCAAACAAAATAAGACTTTAGTGATAGCAATAATGTATTAAAGTTTCTTAACACCAAATTGATTAAGAGAACCATTGAAGATCTATTTTGTAAAAAGTAGCTCTCAATAGTAGATTCATAAAATTAAATATGATTAGTGACCATTTAATTAATAACAATAAATTCACAATGATTATTAACACAAAGGATAAATAAAACCAAAAGGACATAAATTAGAATACTATAGTTAGTTAAACAAGATCTATCGACACTCTAGTTATGAAAGAATTAGTTCATAAGGGAAGAAAGAACAATCAAACTATGTATGGAAGAAGTCATGGTCTTCAATCTTTAAGATCTTGAACAATTGTTCCTCTAGCTCCTCTTTACTCCTCGCCTCTTGCTTGAAGCTTTGCCTCCTTTGATTGATTTATATGCTTGTTAGGTGATCAAATTTGTGAGCTTTAGTCTCCTTTTATAACGCTTTTGATGTTCATTCTAAGTGGGATGTTTGGAAGGTTGGAAGAGAAAGCAATTAGAAGTGTTTAGGAAGCTTGAAAATTGCCTCTTTGGTGATGCACGCACATGCAAAACTTTGCATGGCATGCAAGCTTGCGATTCAGGTTCTGGTCTCCTTCAAGGGCATGTGCACGCCAATGCAAATGGTTGCATGGGTGTGTGAGGCTCGAATTCATCTCCCTCTAGTCTGGTTCGAGTCGTGCATGCCCATTCAAAGCCTCCTTTGCACTTTTTGAGCTATTTTCTTCCTCTTTTGTCCTACAAAACATAAATTCACTTCATAAGGTCTTTTCATATACAAAATTAATTGTAAGAACATCAATATTTGAAGGGAATTAGCCCTATATATATATATATATATATATATATATATATATATATATATATATATATATATATATATAAATTTAGATAAACACGCGAGATATAGCAAAAAAAAAAAAAATGTATATTGTTATTTGT
>CATIWR010374219.1:0-34937 GCA_949677035.1 Omphalea diandra
TTTTAAATATATCTCAGTTAGTTATCTATTATATATATATATATATATATATATATATATATATATATATATATATATATATATATATATATATTGATTCGGTTGTTGCTGACCTAACTTCTATGGAAGGAAAGGAGTCGAATATTAATCTTATCAAGGAGATTTTTTACCATTTCAGGTGAAACAAATTCTGGCCATCCCTGTATCGAGCGTGCCAATTGTAGACCGTATCAGATGGCATTATCATGGGAAAGGTTTGCTTACAGTCAAAAGTGCATATCAAGTTGCAGTTCGCATAAAGCAGAACCAAGCTTATCTCAACGGAGTTTCGTCCCTTTCTAATCTTTTTCCTTAGTCTAAGATTTGGAATCAAAATGTTCCTTCGAAGGTTGCCCAACATGCATGGAGATGCTGCCACTCTTTACTTCCCTTTAGTTTCTCTTTGAACACTCGAGGGGTGTTTTGCGAGCTTCTTTGTAAAAGATGTCTTCCTTAACTGGAAACCACGGAACATGCAATTCGGGATCGTGTTTAGGTCAAAAAAGAGTATGGAACATCAACCTCTTAAAATTTGACAATGAACCCAACCAAGCACTAGGCCTCTAAAGGAATGGATTCAAGAGAAGATGGAAATATTGCAAGGCAATTCGAACGTTGCTTTCATGATGGTACTGTGGGCAATTTGGAAAGATTGGAACGAACTTTATTCTGAAAAATGCTGAGGCCATGATTTGCATGGCAATGTCGGTGTTAGACGACTAGCAAATATGAAACAGCTAGAGCAACCACCAACCAATTTTTACAAATTAATAATACTGACTGATGATTCTGTCCAAATTGGTGTGGCGGAATTAGCATAACTAAGAGTAAGTCGCTCCCATGCTTCTCAGGAAGATTCAGCTGAGGAGATAATAGCTTGAATGATTTCTGAACAGCTACCAAGGATTGCACTGAGGAGAGTTTGATCTTGTCGATACGAGATAATGTAGGTTGGATTGATTGTCTTTCTCTCTCTATCAAGAAATTGTGATGGTGTAGCTAGAGTACCATCAATATATTCTTGCAGATATATCTGTCAACAATAATGTCCACCTGACACCACCAGTCACTCTACTAATAATGGCTCACCACTTATCCCTTCACCACATTCCATAGAAATACCTCTTTCACCCTTCCTCTAGCTATATTCCATACTCTCATGTCGCTTCCCACTCCTCGATACCTCCTTCCAATATACCCTCCCCTGGTCCTCCCAATAACACTCTTCCTTCAACACCATCTCATAACCAGTCCCTTCCACAACGTCCAATTCGTGTCAGAAAACCAAATCTCAAATACTTTAGCGACAAATACATTAACCTTACCACTAAACACCCATTACCTACTACCCTCAAACCTACTACTGTGACTTAAGCTATAAAAGATCCTCTTTGGAGAAAGCCTTGGATGCTGAATTCAATGCTCTCTTACATAATGGAACTTGGGAGTTAGTTCCAAAATCAGATCATGTTCCTATTGGTTGCAAGTGGGTTTTTCGTATCAAACGAAAACTAGATGGTTCTATTGAGAAGTATAAAGCTCGTCTTGTCGTAAAAGGTTTTTTGCAAACACCAGGATGCCATTATTCTTAAGAACTATACGAAGAACTTTGTTGGAAGGATGCCCAAGCTTGTGATGCCAATCAAACAAGGAAGTTTTAGTGATGACATTTATCTGAGGATGACACGAAAAAGTTACACAATAAACATCATCAATGTTCTCCCCCCCGCATAAGAGGCGCCCCCGTGTAAAGATCCTTCAGAAGAAAATGAGATGAGAAAAATTCAACAGAAACTGGGTTAGATTTACACAATTTTGCTATGGAAATCAAATTATTGAGTAAACTTGGAACACATAAAACATTGGATAAAAAAATGCTCGGTGGGGTGTATTATTTTTGTGTGACCAGTATGTGAAATAGATAGACCTTTACCATCACCCAAGAATATCTCATCTGGATCCCCATAATCAGAATAGGTTTGTAAAGCAGATAAATTAGATGTGGCATAGCGTGATGTTGCACTGTCAAATAACCAAGGTTGTTGCCCAGCTGAAGGGATTATGGAGGTGGTAGCATTTGCTACTAGACTTGAAATGGCATTTCGATGCTGAGAATTATTGACATATATATTGTTCTTCGTTAAGAATCTAGCAAGTTTCCTGCAATCTCGTGTATCATGTCCTGCAATTTCACAAAAAAAGACAAAATAAACCTGCCCGGTATGGCCCGTTGCTATTCTGATTTGGCCAAGAACGAGAAATATTATTGCCGCCATAGCCACCACGAGACTTATGATAGTTGGAATTATAGCTTTGAACATGATTTGAAGTTCCTTGGGGCGATTTGTGAAACTGTTATGCCTTGGGGTTTTGCTTTTGAGGTACATTTGTTGCAGCAAAAACTAGAAGAGATGTTGAGTCTTTTTCTTTCAACATTCTCTCAAAATCAGTTAGCTTATCAAATAATTGTGAGTAGGTAATTGATGTTTTCACGAACCTTGATAGTAGTGACAATAGGGCTGAATTCCTCCCCTAATTAAGTGACGATATGAACAATGAGATCTTCTTCACTAATTGGATTTTGAGTGAGAGCCAATTCATCAGCAATGGATCTCATTTGATTAAGAAAGTCAACATCTGATTTGGAACCTTTTGGTGTCTTAGCAAACTTAGCTTTGAGAGAGATAATTCTAGATCGCGAAGAATTTGCATAACTAAGAGCAAGTCGCTCCTATGCTTCTCAGGAAGATTCAGCTGAGGAGATAATAGGTTGAATGATTTCTGAACAGCTACTAAGGATTGCATTGAGGAGAGTTTCATCTTGTCGATATTAGATAAAGTAGGCTGGATTGATTGTCTTTCTCTTGCTATCAAGAAATTGTGATGGTGTAGCTAAAGTACGATCAATATATTATAGCAGATTAAGACCAATAAGAGTGGACTGAATTTATTTCCTCCAGACAGAAAAATTTGTAGAAGTAAGATTGATAGGAAAATGAGTTGGTGCATTTAATTGCACAATGGAGGTTGTTGTTAGGGTATCGATAGCCATAGTTGGAAGAGGATCGAAAAGAAACTCGTTGGAGTGTTTGAAGCTCTGATACCATATAAAGATATTAAATTTATGATAATTATTGATTGTATACAACCAATGCTTTTATATAGAAAAGTTACAGAAATGCAGAAGATAAAATAGAGTACGGTTACAAAGATAAAGAGTTAGCTGTTACAACAATATAAAATCTGATTTGATACAAGAGGATAAAATCTGATTTATCAAATCTGATTACTCTTTAGACTTAACATATTCCTCGAAGTGGATACGGCAAAAGCATGCCTGGGTTTGCATAATAATGGTCTAAAACAACCTGAAGAAGAAGATAACAGAGGCCCATGAGATAAATATCCATTATATTCAGACCTGACTTAAAAAATAAAAAAAAAAACTCGGACACTAATGCCAAGGAAATGCATGCTTCTTTTTGTTATTGCTTCTAGCACTTGTGCTTATGGACAGTCAAATGCTTTACCTTTTTGCCCATGGAACAACATTCAATTTTGAGATTCAACTCAATTCCATAAGATTTCAGAAAAGATCGAAAGAAAAATAGAAAACAGCCCACAATGTATATCTTCTAAAGAAGTGAAGCACAAAGCAGTTTTACAATGCGCAAACCTAATTGCAGATCGAGGCAAGTATTTGTGTGCCTGTACCAGTGCCTCTGATTTTATTACAGATCTGGAGGCATAATATTTACAATAACTTGACCACACAGTAGATATAAATAAGTTCCAATGTTTCTCCCAATCAAATGGCAGTACATTATTATGATACAGCAACTTCATCTAGGCGGGAACAGGTTCGGGGACTTTGCCACTGTCGGTTGGTGCCAAGCTGTCATAATATTCAACCAACACTTTCCAGCCACCGGGGCACATAAATCCATCAGGAGGATTCTCTTTGTTCTTCGCCAGTGTTCGCATCTGTAAAATGCAAGCAAGCCATTTTCACATGTAATAGACATGAACATGAAGTGGAATTATTTTTGTCTATTATGCTCTCAACAATTAATCTTTTAAGCTTTAGTTAGCTGCATACCTTGGTGCCAGATATGAAGAGGAAGTCTTGAGGTCTTGTGGGATCAAAGAATGCCATTTTACCCTGCGTCTTGTCGTAGGCAGCAACCTGCAATTAAATCAAGTTAATAATCACTGCAATTTTCACACGTTTACCAAGAAGCAAGCACAATATCAGAAATAATTTGTGACAGCCAGAAGATTTATGTACCTTAAAAGGAAGGATGTTGAGCCGCTCCAATCCAGGAGCCATACTCAACACCTTCTTCCCATGGTCAGCGTCATATAAATCTCTCTTCTCAACTGGGTGGCTCATTCCAGCTGGATCCCTACCAACAATGTAAAAGTTAGCTCCTGCATTAATCCGAGCTTTTGCATGCCACTGCACCTCAGTTGGACCAGCATAGTGCATAGGAGATGGGAATATAGAGACCACAGTTGTCTCGGGGTCAAGTACACCATCTTCAAGCACCTGAAATAAATTTATCAAGCAAACAAATTACTGGCTTAAAACACTCTACAAGAATCTTCTTGGAAAACACAGATTTCTTGGAGAAATGCATGAAACAGCAATACTGAATGAAATTATGAAAAGCAAACATATCACATCACAACATCTCCTTCAATTGTTGATGACAAGAACCCAACATAAATCAGGCCCTGGTCGAGACAGTGATAAATTAAAGGATTAAAACCACCAACCTTCTCATGTTGCTTCATTCGCCAACTAAGTGGAACATCATCTGCCTTTGTGTAGCCTCCCAATGGATGAAGCAAAAGGACAGGATTCTTATAACCCATCTCGAGAAGCCGTTTACGAGTATCTGTCATTAGTAAAGCATGACCATTGTGCACAGGATTTCTGAGCTGAAAAGCAAAGACAGCATCTGCATTGCGCTTAGTGAATTCCTCGCGGAGTTCTGCAGGTGATAATCGAAAATGATCCAGACCATCATGGTACTTGATTGGTTCTATAACCGCCAAGTCCCCTCCAATCAGCCAATTGCCAGACTTCTTTATAGTTTCTTCAACATAAGGAAGACCAGGGGCAGTAGTTCCCCATGTTCTGGCTATCCGTTCTTCTTTAGGGTGTTTGTAGATCTCAATACTAAAACAAACAGAAAAAGACAGTTGAGCATTAGAAATTAAAATGAGAAATTGAACAACACATAATAGCTTGGAATAATATACCTGAAATACTATGACACAACATGTCCACTCAAAATTCCAACAATCATCAAATGTGTAAGACTTTGCCAGCGCAACCAACAAAAAAATTAGTAGAGTGTTCTAGAATGTTGGGATTTTTGAACAGGTAACTACAGCTTAAAACTGAATATCACAATCGATGCTTAGAAAAAAAAAGAATTGCACATCCAGCGTCCAATGTTATATACACAAAGTGGTTCCAAAGCCACAATTTGTGCAGTGACCTATTGTTTCTAACATCATTCAGTAACAAGACTAGATATCTTTCAAAAAGGGATTCTGGTATAATGGCCAAAGACTCCAAACATTCAAACAACTAGAACCACAGATATGGCCACCTTGGGAGGCATCATTTGAGAAGCAAGACTCACATCCACAGCAAAGTAACAACCCAAATGAGAGAAAAAGATAAACAAACAATGGAATTGAAGAAAATTTAACAATTCAAACAAAAAAAAATTCAGATTTTTGAAAACCTCACACTCAAAAATTATGGACTAATAAGAAATTGACAGACTCAGACAAGTAGTTAACCTTTTTTTTCCTCGCTTGGCTCATGTTAGCAAATTTAGTTTTGCTAAAATAAGCTATATCCTATGGGGAAGAAAAAATCATAGAGATCACAGATCTTAGAAGGATTTGTGAGGTTGATATTCAGGATCAATTGCATGAAACAGACAGCTTTCAAGTGCAGGTGGAAGATATTCCAGTGGATTGTGCCTCAAGTTCTGAAGTCCAAATAGTGATGTTAGTTTCTGCAATTGGTAACTTTAAACAAGCAGTCAAGATGGCACGGCCTGATTCCTTGGGGAATAAGGAGATAGCTAGTTAAGCTAATCTGGAAAATGTACCAAAGAAAAGCTGGAATTCCATATTTGCTCAAAATAGGCTTAAAGGACAAGGTTGTGATCTGGAGTATAATGGGGAAAGGATTGTTAAATTCAGTAGAAAAAACGGGGAGCATGGAGTCCAGGAGTGGAAATGTGCTCTAATTGGTCATGCCCATCATATCTCCAAACTGAAGTGGTTTCCGATGAATAAATGGCAATCCATTGTTCTGAAACAGACTGGTAAAGTGGATCAACAAGTGTTTATGTTTCTTCCCGAAACAGAATATGGAAAATTACAGGCATCAAAGGATCGTCCATTAACTTTTGACCACTAACCTCTGTTGGTTAGGGCTTGACAACCTAGAACGAACCTTAATGGAAATGAACTGAAGATGGTGCCTGTGTGGGTTCAGTTGCCTAAACTGCCATGGGAACTATGAACTGGGGCAATACTTAGCAGAGTTGGTAGTCAGCTAGGAACTCCATTTTTTATGGACCAATGCACTTGCCAACAATCTCACTGCCATATGCAAGAGCTCTGGTGGTGATGGATATTAATGAAGACTTCCCCAAGTCAGTGACATTAGAGGATCAAGGAATTGTCTATGAATGGAAGCCTGGTGTTTGTGAGCTCTGTCATCTACCTGGGCAGGAGAAGCAGGCTTGTAAAAGGCAATCTAAGGATACCATTAATAGAAAGATAGAAAGATGTGGAAGCCAAAAGCGTTAAGTGAATGCCTGGACAGAGTCAAGCAACACCTGTACTTCCCGTGAAAGATCATGCGGAAAAAGTTCATCAAGAGGACAAAGGTAAAGCTCCTGCAACAACTCCAAACAACACTGTTCAATGACTTCAGCTATTGCACCTACTGCACTTTCAAACTCAGGTACTGTAAAATTTACTTCTTCTTCTAAGTTGGGAGTACTAATCGGGCATGGTTGTAAAGGGGAATAGGAGTGGGAAACAAGTGGGGAAGAAAACAGTGTTAACCCAGATAGGGGTAAATGATAGGCTCATGGAACGTAAGGGGTCTTAGCGACCCCCTAAACAGTCAGAGATCCATTCTTCAATTGTGTCTCAGAAGTTGTATACTTTTGGAATTCTGGAAACCAAAGTAAAAGAAGCAAATAAGGATAGAATGTGGGCTGGACTTAAGTTCAATGGTCGGACCATGTATGGTAATTACAACTATGCTCAGTTAGGAATAATATTTTTGACCCCAGGAAAAATCACTGTACAGGTGCATGGAATTTTGCAGGCTTACTTAGGGGACTTATAGCATGGTTTCGATTGTAGTACATGTTTCTAATGAACATACTGAAAAAGAGGAATTGTGGGATAAATTGACCGTAAATGTTGATAATTGTGGTGATGCTTGGGTGGTTCAAGGAAACATTAATGTTGTTTTAGCTGAATCAGATTGCTTTGGAGGCCAAGGAGTGGTATGTTTGTTATACGAATTTAGTAGAGGTGAGGCAGCAGGGATTTATCTTCACTTGGATGAATAATTAACAAAATATTAATAGAATTTTGAGAAGGAAGGATAGATAAATGATTAAAAGAAACTCCTTTATAAATACTCAAAGGTCACAAATTAGAGCATGGAACACAAACAAGCATCAAAACACGTTCCTCGTTATTTTTTATATTTTAAATTGCATTGTGATGAATCAAACATATCACTTTTAAGTTGTAACAACAGTTACCAGAAAACATACTCTAACGACAAGAAAACATAAAATTCATATGATAAGAGGAAATTGGTTGTCCGATCACATGGTAGGGCACAAAGTTTAGATTAAATTCAAGCCACTTTTGGTTTCCCTATTCATGTCAGTCATTTATCATTGAAAAAAATTAAAAAAGATTCAACTAATCTATTTGTACAAGCTTCAATAATGATTGATCATGCGAAGAAAGATCAAATTTCTTATGCCGAGAAAGATAAGCAACATTTCCACCCTTACATCTTCACCTAGCTGTAACATCAAATTATTACTTAACTGAAAACGACACAAGTCTATTTTCAAGATAAATGCAGTAATAAATAAAACAATAAGAAGCATGTAACGTAAAAAAAAAATAATCAAACACCCATCATCACAGTCATCATAAAAATCACAACTTCATAACAAAAACTAATATCAAAGTGTGTGTGTGTCTATATATATATATATATATATATATATATATATATATATATATATATATATATATATAAACTGCAATCTTTATCCAACTCACTCATTCAAAATCGCAACCGTACGATCCCCAGAGTCAACAAGAGCGACCCTTTTGGAGTCACCGATCCTCTGCTTCTGCAAGTCATCAATAGCAAGCACAATCGGCACCGACATGTTAACGAACGATCCGTCATTAAGACGGATAGCATTAAAATGAAGAGTTTGGAGGAACTCGGATTGTCTCATGAACCCGAGAAGAGGACTGGCCCACCCTTCGCTCAGCACATGGACCCACTGTATATCAATCTTCGTCAAGTTAATTTTGGGCAGCGACACCGCCTCTCTCCTTTTTACGTCCTTCTGCGACTTGCCCACGAACAGTTGGACCAGTTCTCCTCCGTCCGGTTCGATCAGACCGGCCCGAACAGGGATTCTAACCGCCCGTTTGGTTGGCGGAAAGGAGAGTTTATGGGCAGGAGCGAAATGGATGTTGAAGGGTTTGGGAAAGGAAAGAGAAGTAGAGGGTGTTTTAGCAAGGAAGGCAGAGATGGAAGCCATTGGCGAAGAAGTGGGAATGGAAATGGAGAACCGGACGGAGGGAGCGTCCGGTTGTTCGTTTTTTGAGCGGTAATGTTGTTTTTGGAGGAAATGAAAAGGGTTGGTTTAAGTACTATGGGGAGAAGGGTAGTTTGGGGAAGTGTGGAGAGTGGGCGGAATTTTGGATTTTATATATACTGAATAATAATTATTTAAATTATTATTTATTAATTAATTTTATAAATAAAGAAAATTTTGATGCTCAATTCAGATAAATTTTTTACATAAGAAAGAAAATAAGAGATTAAGGAAGATGAACCTGGACACTTTTTTGAATATGTTTGTTTTGTAAGAGGCGTCCACTCTCGCCGGCGTAAGGAGAGGCTGCTCCTAAGACTTTTCAAACGTGGGAAACCATAACTGCCCTTTCAGAGGACCTTTTTTTTTAAAAAAAATAAAAAACATTTTCTGTTTTTATTTGTTCTTTTTTTTTTTTGGATATAAAAGCCCGACATTTGAGTCCTTTGAGAGAACGAAGCCTTTTAGCACCTATGATTTCGATTATACGATTTTTAAATCTCATTTTTCAAATATTTTTTTGAGCCATATATAGAATTAAATAAAATATGAATAGAAAGAAAAATGCAAAGTAATATTGAGAGTTAAATTTTAAAGGAGGTAAAACAGCTTATTTTTCTCATTGATAGTTAAACTTTGAATTATATTATTTTTAATTGAAGAAGAAATTTAATTTAATAAGATATTCAAAATATGACTATGATTTATATTATCTAATTAAAAAAATGTTTTAAGAAACAGTTTATTCATGGCTGAAATTGTCTCAAATATGAATCTAGATGATAAAGTAGATATTTCATTTTCTTGTAAATTTTGTTATCTCAATATAAATTATTTTCTCTTAATTAAACTAAAAGGAACAAATTTATTATTCTAAAAATTCCTTTAAGAGAAAACCAAACTTAATTCTACTATTATAAGAAATTAACCCTAGGGAAATTCAAAAAATCATAATCGTTTTTCCCTCACTTTTCTCTCAAAACTCTTTTTCTTTACTTATTCTTTGAAGTCGTCGACGGTTGTCTACAATTTCATTATTTTTATTACTATATTATCTATTTTCATTTCAATAATACAATTTCATATTTATTTTTATAAATTCTCTAGTTTTTATTTATTTTGTAACTCTAATAAAAGTTTTTAGTTCTTCCTTCGTAAAAGTTTCGATCCTTTTATATGAAAATTATTATTATTCTTTTTATGAGATTGATCTATAATATTATTGAAGAGATTGATCAATTTTTTATAGTAATTCAATTAGATTCGTTTAAAAATAAAAATGTCGAGTTGCGACTTCTATAGCCACTAAGTGTAGTGTATTTCTCATTGTTATCTTAAATTTAATTTTTTGTCAATATGACTGTATTTTTACAAAAGAAGATTTTCACTTTTCGGATTAAATTTAATATACTTGGTGTCAATATAATGTATTGTAAACTGTAAAATTTAATTTTTTTTATATGTATAGATGTTATTGTATTTGATATTTCATAAATGAGAATTATTCTGTTATATCTAAAAAAAAGAAATTAACCCTTAAAAGCAAAGGGTAATATTGTCATACTATAACAAGAAGGATGTCACTTGTTGGAAATGGCAAGGTAGTGCCCAAGAAATCAAAGGTCACCAAGATTTGTTTTTGACCACTATAGACTCAAAAGTAATAAAAAGAAAATAAAATTTAAAAGAAATATATATTTTTTTATAAAAAAGAAAAGAAAGTGGCCTATGAGGTTCCAAGAATCTTTCTTGATTTGAATTCAAAGATGCACCAACAAAATGATTATTTTAAATAAAGAAAGAAAAATTGACGTTTTCTTTCAAATGTCTCGACCTCTTTATTGCAGACCGAATATGTACGGTTTCGCGGCCACATTCAAAGCCACGCTTTTAGAGGTGTTAAAGGATAAAGACGTAAACACTAAATTTTTTTTTTTTTTTAAGATCATGGGACAAAAATACTAAATTAGTCTCTTCTGTTTTAAAAAGTTTAATCAATTATCAAGTTTAATTATGATATAATTCTTATTTTTAGGTTGTTTAAAGAAAATTTTAAATAGTATTATGTAAATATTGAAATAGGTGCGTGAAGTGATTTAAAAAAAAGAAATACAATAATGAAAAATAAAAAAATATTGAAAAATACAATTATAAGAAAATAAGAAATTTTACAACGTAAACAAACTAGAAAAAATAAAAGAATAACACCTTACAATCTACATATAGAAACTATAACTTTCCATCTCTATAGCCATAAACTAGAGAATAATATTCTCAAGCACAACCACAGCCTCTGACACCTGAAGTAATTTGATTCATTCCATCAGATGTATGAGTTTTCACTTTTAACCTATGGAACACGAAATTTTTGTTAAATCATATTTATCATTTTTAAAAATATTTTTACATTTTTAATTCCTTTTATAAATTTTTTAAAAAATTATTATTCCTTCGTATCCGTTCCATATTTGCATGTTTCCCTTTCCGTGTACCATCACCTTCTAACTTCTGAAACTCATCATCCACAGTAATATTTAATCTAAACAATTCCAACTCCTCTGCTATTACAATGTCTAAAACGAGGGAAAATCGTTTACCATTCGATTTTTCTCTTTTCATGTTCCATAGTATCTTCCCTATCATCTAGTCAAGCAATTTTTTTTTTTTTTCAAAAATCAGTACGATTTTCTCAGAAAGAACCTCATTTTCCAGAGAGAGAATTAGAAACAGAGAATCGTCTTTTTATGGCCAAGCACATGAAATCAACTCCTTTTCATTTTCTTAGATTCATTAATCTCATGTTCAAGCACATAAAATCCGAGCCTTTTAATCGGCATTTCCGCAACGCCTTCAAAGTCCTCAATAAGATAATACCAATTATGTTTCTATCGCAAACATTTTGACTAGCGTCGAATGGAAGTTGGAGCCAAATGAGTTTGACGAAACGATTGGATTCAAAACGTAAATGGCAGGTCGAATGGGAGGACATGGTATCAAGATTTCATTGCTAGATGTGGGATACATGAACGAGCATCGTGAAGATGAAACAGATAGAAGAGCAACTGGTGACGACGACGACCAACGACTACAATGATGCAGTTGCCAAAGGGCAAAATATATCATCCGGCCCCTGAACTTTCATAATTTTTACTATTAAGTCCTTGATACTTTTTTATCACATTGAACCCTTAAACTTTCAAATTTCTTTTGTCATATCATCTTTTTTTAATAATTTCATCACACAGTATAATTCATAGCCTTTTTAAAAGTGCATGAACAGCTAAAATAACTAAACTAATTTTGTCAAATTGATCACATTAAACTTTTAAATTTTAATAAATTTGCTATTGAAAAAATCTTTTATAATTATATATTTATAATAATTAAATATTTATTAATTTAAATATATAATTATAAAAAATGAAAGCTCAATAACAAAGTTAGTAAAAATTTAAAGATTTGATAAGATTAGTTTAATCATTTCAACTTATCACACGCTTTTAATGGATTATGAATTACATATATGACGAAATCATTAAAAAAAAAGTGTGATGAAAAAAATTTTAGAAATTCAAAAGCTCAATGTGATAAAAATTATTGTTTTTTTTTTTTAATCAATACATTCATGAATAATGGAATGCATGTATTGTCTAATCTGCACAACTTTATTGTTTTTTTTTTAGTAGTGTGGATAAATAAAATTTCTATTATTGCTAATCCGACATGGGCCTTTAAGCAACGAGAGGCAATGGCAAAAGATAATAGTGGAAATTATTGTACTTTTTTTAAAAAAAATAGAAATGCTTATGTGCGTGATTTATTTAATATTAATATTTGTAAGGACAAAAATTAATAACGACATCTTTTTGGCACGGAACATATTGCTTAGAGATTTCCGAATCAAATTAAAAAAATCAAATAACTTCGAAAAAAACGTAAAATAATAGAAAGATAATTGATAAAGATTAATAGATGTAAAAATTATCTTAAACTTTTTACATATAAAAATTAGAGTTTAATCAAAATAATGTGATTCTCACACGCCAGAGTTTATAGAACATTTTCTTTAACACACTTTCAATTTTGCAGCTTGATTTCCTTGCACACAAGCCTGTTTCCTCTTTTTTATTTGACCAACTCCAACTCAGTAATATTTTCTTTAACACCGATGTTTTCAGTTATGGAGATTTCTTCCTATAAAAACAACACCACAATTTCAAAATTAAGAGTATGAACAGTTATCATTATCACTTAAGAAGGTCAAATATGTGCGTCATTAGGCCTTTAGTTTTAACAAATTCAAAAAGAAGTTATAAAAATTGAATAGTTTTGTAAAACATATATTAGATATTTCAGAAAAATTTTTTAAAAAAATTGCAATTAATTTAACAAAGAATAAAATTGAATATATTTATGAAATCAATCCAAAATTTATTTAAAATTGAATCTTTAAGACAATCCCTCCCTGCCGCTAATAGATTTATTTGTTCGCAAAATTTCATTAACAATAAGCAATTAGTAAGCAGAAATGTAAACATTGAAGGCCAAAAGTAAAATTCCAATATTTGAACGTGATCAGTTAATGTCGATAATCCACTTTTCCATTGAATTATTGATTTGAATGACCCATAAAAACACTTATTTTCACACAGTGTTTCCATGTGGCCTAAAACCCAAGGATTGATGTCGGCCTTAGGATGCAGCAACGACAACCTTAGTCGGTACTGAGAATCATGTAATGTGCTCCGTATTTCTTTTTCTTTTTTTTTTTTTTAATTTTTTATGCTGATTAAAAATCGAACTCATAGTTTCACACAATTCAAATACTATTGGGAAAAAAAAAAAAAAAAAGACTTATTAATTTTCTTTGACGTTTTATTTTCTAGTGAACGAAACATGAATTAAAACAATATCAAGATCAAGAAAAAGCAAAATGATTTTGGCATGTTTTATGAATTTTCAAATCTACCTGCCTGATGCAAGTGAATTGATAATGCTTTCTAGAAAACGAGATTTTCCTTGTCCATAAATTTGAGAAGACTTGAAAGAACCCAAGATGTAGTGAAAAAAAAAAAAAATCACGTAAAAAATCACAAAATACTTAAAGGGGATGATGCTATCAGCTTTGAATTCTCAACTAACTAACTCAATAGTGTGAATAACTTGAGCTTAAATTGGATTAAATTTCGATTGTTTGGTTTATCTGTTAGTTGTTGATTGTTGATATTAAATATTTGGTAAAATTATTATTACTAATTGTTGTTTATAATATAATTATTAATATAAATATAAATTTTTAAAAAATAAATAAACATATTTCAAATGTTAGATTTTTCAAAATAAATAATATATGATAATCTCTTATGTATTTTTTAAAAATTTATAAATTAACTTTTTAATAATACTTATATTAAATATTATTCATAAATATAATAATGATTTTATTAAAAATTTAAATAATATATTAGACATAAGTAACAATAATAATAATTAAATAAATAAATTATTATTAAATAAAAATAATATTAAAAACAATCACTATATTAGAGTTAATGAAAAAAAGTTAAAGGCATATTTATCTTTTTATTTATAAAAACAGAACTGTTAATAAAAAGTAATAGATACTTTTTTAAACTGAACTATTAGAAAGCCTATTTGTACTAACTCTATTTTGATATTAACTAAATATATACTTTACTCTATTTTGATATTAACTAAATACATGCTTTTGAAACTTTTACAAACTTAAAAATAAAAGAACCCTCAAACAAGGGAAAACAAACATCCCCTTAGCCTTTCTCTCTCTTATGGGCATACCAATCATCAAAAGGCAAGTAATTCAACACTGATTTGTTTCAAAAATCAAGCCAAATTGAAAGCAGGAGAAATTCAAATAACCCTTTTATATTCAAATGAACCACGCAAACCTAGTTCATTTTCAACAAAAGATATATAAACATCAAGGTAAACTAGGCGTACTGTTACCAATAATCAAGACAAGAACAATTCCCATCTTTGAAATGATGAAACCTATTTCGATCTCAAACTATTATCTCTCTTTTATATACCTTTGATATAAGCTTAGTACTTTCATGACAAATCACCACGCACGCGAAGGTTCTTTATTATCCTAATAGGAGCTCTGGAATCAGCCACCATAGGAGCAAACGTAATAGCCAGCCTTTCACTATGGTATAATAAGGCTTCTTCTTTTTCTTCCTCTTCAATGTCAAACAGCACTTCTTTTATTCTTGGCTTATGACCATATTCTTGTAACCTTGTATTAACCTCTTCAAGCTTCATATAAATCTCTTTTGAAAGCGGGTGTGTTTTGTTTCGCAAGGTAAACTCATGCATGGCCCCACTGATCTCAACTACGCTAATCCCTGGCAATTTAATGATCCCATGGTCTTTCATCAATTTTCTTACTGTTTTCACATCTTCCCATTTATTAATGCTTGCATACATATTTGACAAGAGAACATAGTTCCCACTTGTTTCTGGCTCTACTTCCATTAGGTGCTTAAGTGCAACTTTCCCTACCTCCAAATTCCGATGAATTCTTGATGCAGAATTCTTGTTTCTGGCATATTTGATTTCATTGGCATGCTCCTCACCTTCTCCTCCCCTTCCTTAAGTCGCCCAGCTCGACTTAGAAGATCAACTACACACCCATAATGCTCAATTGTTGGCTCAACACCCAAATCTGCTTTTATAGACTCAAATATCTTTAGCCCTTCCTCTACTAATCCAACATGAGAGCAAGCGCATATACTGACAACAAACGTTACATTATCAGGAACAAGACCCTCAATTTTCATCTTTTCATAAAGGTCAAGTGCTTTGTGCCCATAACCATGAATTGCTAAACCACCAATCATTGAATTATAACAGTATCCCTTTTAGGCATTTGATCAAACAACTGACATACCAAGCCTAAACACCCACATTTTGAGTACATTTCAATCAGAGTAGTACCCACATAACGATTCAAACTAAGGGTGCAGATCTTTACTATATATGCATGGCACCATACTCCTCGACTAAGAGAGGCTAAATTAGCACAAGCACTAATTACAGCTACAAGGATAATTTCATTAGGTCTAACAAAATAATTCTGCATCTCATTAAACAGACACAATGTCTCTATTGACAAACTGGTAATGCAGTCATTATGACCATACTCATTGCGTGCATTGCGTGCATAAGCAGCTAAAATAGAGTTCCATGGGGCTAAATCAGGTTCCTTAATTTGGTCAAACAGCAATCCAGCCGTAGCCAAGTTTCCACAATTGGCATAGTAATTAAGCAGTGAGACCTTAAACAAAGTGATCACAAGTGGATCCAAGGAATTTCAGTATATGGGTATGGAGGATTAACCCATTTTGGATCCATGCACGTGATCGACAAACCTTAAATAGAGATGGGTAAGTGTAACTATTGGGTTTAAATGCGCGGTGACACAGGATGCGGTTATAGAGGGAAAGACAATGTGGGTGTGGTATTTGTGGTTGGCGAGGGAGGAAATGACGGTGTTGAAGAGGAATATTGATGGGTTTGGTATTTAGTTGAAGACAAAAAGAGTATAGGTTACATCCAAAGAGTCGTCTGCTTAGAGGGTAAGAACAGTTGCTATAATTTGGGCATGGACTTGTTTGAGGGCGCCCAGGGTTTTGCATTGTTGTGAGAGTTGTAAGGTTGGGTGAGTGAAGATTGGGTTTGGTGATTTCATGGACTGGAAGAATGACCATTCACGTACTTTGGATATGCAGCATCTTTTATACTTCTTTCATGGATGGAGCAAGCAGATGGAATCAGAATATAAAGAGAGAGCTTTTTGGACTTCGTGTGGGCTTAGTAATGGCAGGCCAGTTGTTACTTCGTTTAGCTCGTTAAGAATCAAAATTTTGTCATTTTGAGGTGGGCTTGCAAGAGTCATTCAGAATTGGATTGGATAAATTTTTAGTCATAACTTTTAACGTCTTTTCCTGGGCTTAGCGCCGTAAACCAAAAGACTAGTTTGGTGGTGAACAATTTATGGAGTTGTATATGTAGAAGGTTTAAAGAATAATTTTGTGTCACCAATCTAAAAAAATTATTAGGGTTAGAATTAAAAATCTTGATATCACTAATTAATAGAATCAAGTTCGGAGTTAACTATTTTTATTTTATACTTATAAATTAACATAATATATTTTAACATGATATGAGTACAAATTATCAATATTAAAGTGATGGATTATAATATTGCACCTATGAAATGGGCATCAAGTGAAGGGTTCTAAAACCTAATTCATAAACTGTTGAAAATCTCTCTTTCATTATGATTTTTTACATTTTAATTTTATTTAGAATTTCATTTAAGACGTGAGATGTTGTGAAATTCTAATTCTAACGAATGAGAAATTCTTTCAATCATTTTTTGTTATAAGAACACTATTTAACTTCATGTTTTTAATCTCTATACGAAATAAGAAATCATATAAATCTATTGGTTTAAAATTTTTACATTAATTATATAATAAAATCTAATATCCTCTAATTTAAAGCTCTATTTATTTTGCAAAAAATACTTTTCACATTTCTTAAGATTTTACACACCTAGAAAAAATTAATCAACAAATAAAATTTTATTACTGAAAAACTAAATCATTTTAAGAAAAATTGCTTTCTTTTTTAATTATTTTTAAATTTTAATAAGTAAGTTCATAAAACTGAAAAATAAATTATATAAACATACATTTATTATCATACTTATTATTGTCAGTTATCCTCAATCATCAACACCCATCAATAGTTATCATTGGCTAGTAATGATTATTAGTGATCATTAAGATTCAGAAAATAAATTTTAATAAACTTTTAATCATGTGGGTCTAACTCTTCTTCCTAAAACTTTAGTTGTCTTTTTTTTCCTGAAAATAATTCTTTCCTTTTAATATTTTAAGATTATCGATGAAAAACTCTTTTTCTCTTTATTTTTTTTTATTTTTTAAAAATAAAACAGGTTGTTCCTACCCAATTTTTTTAGTTTTTTTTTTTTTTGTCTTATCTCTCTTTTGAGAGTTTTTATTTTAATTTTTTTTATTATTTTATCTCTTTTGGTGAGAATTTTTTTCTCTTTTTAGGAGTTTTAGTGGTTTGAATTTGATTGTTTAATAATATATTATGATATATTATTGGACATAGTCTCTTAGATTTATTTTAACATAGTATATGAATTTCAATGTATATCACATTATAATATCATATCTAACGGTATCTCAAAAATTAATAAAAATGTTGAGTCATCGAAAAAATTTATGTTGATAATAAAATCATTATTTCAAAGATGAGTCAATGTGCAATTATTAGTAGTATTGATGGTTGATTTCATATTGATATTCTATATCATAAAATTATTTTCTTTTGCATATATCATATGACTATTTATAAATGAAAATATTTTGTATTGTTCTTAGAAAAAAAAAAAGAAAACAGATTTTATATACTTTTCTCATATTCAATAATAAAAAATATAAATATAAAGTGTTTGTAATCTAATTTTATTATAATATTATAAAAAAAGAAAATTAATACTTTTAATACATTGCAAATATCAGAATTATTTTTCTCATAACATATTTTTTTGAAAAATATTTTTCATAAATAAATTAGTTTATGTGAAACAAATATAGTCTAAATACAACTTTTAATTCTTTTGAAACTTTATTGTGGTTGACATTTAAATTTTGAATATGTGTCTTTATTTTAGATATCACAGGTCAAATATATGGGCTGAATTATACAATTAGACTTTAAAAATGGTATTTTATATTCAAATTTTTATGAATTTAAGTTAAAAAATGTTTGAGATGATAAATACCTGCCCTTTGAATAAAGAAAGAAAATGGTGTAAAAAAAAAATTGACTAGCTCTATATTTTTGAGACTTGTTCTAACAACAATAACAAAAAAAAATTAGAATAATAGAAAATATTTTCATTTATAAATAGTCATACATCTACAAAACAAAATAATTTTATTATCTAAAATACCAATATAAAATCGATCTCCAACACTACTAATAATTGAATATTGGTTCAACTTCGAAATCATGAGTTTTTCTTTTTTTTTATGACTCTACATTTTTATCAATTATGAAGATCTCTAATACATATAATGTTATAGTGAAATTTTTATAGTATGTCAAAATATATTTGAAAAACAACATTTAATAATATATCAGCATATATTATTAAACATTTAATCACAAACTATTAAAATTATATAAAAAATAGACAAAAACTCTTACTAAGAGAGATAAAATAACAGATGTAAAAACAAAACTCATAAAAGAGAGATAAAACAAAATAAAGACTAATAAATAGGATAAAATAATTGACTTTATTAAAAACTGAAAGAAGAAAAAAGAAAAAATTAGCTTGATACGGATAGAATATATCAGCAATAGTTCAAAACTATTAAAAGATAAGAATTATTTTCAAAGAAAAAGAGAAACAAGTTGTTTTAACAACAATAAAAAAAAATGTTAATATCATCTTAGCAATAACTTTTTGTAGGAGCTTTTAGGTACAGACAAAGCGTCTAGTCCTCTTTCTTCTTTTTTTGTTGGTTGGATTATGGCAACTCCTTCCTCTTAGTTTCAGCTTTATATGGCAATATGTCTCAATTAAAAAAGTTTCGTAAAATCGGGAGACACCAAAAAACCCGATCCCCATGACATAAAACAAGCCAATAACTTAATATCAATGTTTTAAAAATTAGATCGGAGCTCGAACCGGTTGATTGATCGGTTATCAATTTGATCGATTCAATTAATCTGGTTCAATAAATATTTCTTTTAAAATATTTTCCAAACCTTCAGTATTTAGACATCAAATCTTAACCTTCATTATAGAGATTGGACCTCTAAAAATATTATTTTGTGACAATCTTAAAATATTTTCCAAACAATCAAAAACCCAATTAAAGAAATAAGGGAAGTGAAAAATGATAAAAATATAGAAGTAAGAAGCAGGATAAGCAGAAGAAAAAAGCGCCCAATCACTACCCAAAGCAAGAAGGGTTCTAGTCACCTTTGCGGAACACCTGAAATCCAAAAAAAGCCAAAAAAAAAAAAAAAAAAAAACTCCTCAAATGAAGACCAAGAGGTTTCATCATCGATGATAACGGGCTGCCCTGCTTTACAAGAACCCAGTGTCAATCGCTGATATGTTAGTGGACAGAGTAGCTGGGCAAAAAATTATTTCGAAAATTAAAAAAATATATATAATATAATATGTGCCGACACAAATTCAATATGAAGATGAAGATCCTCCATCGTCATAATCTTCATCAGCCGTAGAAGATGAATTAGAAGGAATTGTGCTGGGAATTGGAAACCAAGATTTCTGCATTTTCGAAGAAGCAACAACGATGGCAAGAATCATTCATATTATTGAATAATAATAATAAATGAATACAAATATTGGAAAGAAGAAGAAAGACCGAGAAGGAAGGACGTTAACAGGCAGAAGATAAGGGAAAGTATTGCAAATGAGGTGTTCTAAATTATTTTATATTGGAAGGATTTGAAAGATTAACAATTGGGTTTTGATAAAAGTTCCCTAAATAGCTGAAAAAATAAACCCAGTTTTATTATTGGAGTTCTGAGTTTTGTGGATTTTAATTTATTTTGTATACCACCGATTTTATCACTTGAATTGAACTAAATTTTTGACCGATTTTCGATTTTATTGGTTCGACTGGCTGATCCAGTTCTCAAAACATTGCTTAATGACTTTATCTTAGATGAGACTTTTATACCATTATCTTATTAAAAAAAAGGAAAAGGGAGAGCATGAGAAGGACGAGATGTTTTAAAGAGATAAAAGGAAGATAATATATGCACATGCACACACGGATGGACACATATGCATGCATTTTACAATTAAAAAAAACAAAAGATGAATTATATGGATGTGGTAGGGGATAACTAAGATATCTATCACCAGTCAAGTAAAGGAAGATAAAAGGATAATGTCTGGTCTTTAACATATCAATTTTCACTTTAGGTGCAACCACAAAAGCCAACCTTTTGTCATCTCGAATGATATTCTTTTTTTAATATGTAGATAAAGAGAAAGTGAAAAATCCTTTGCTTGCAAAGCAGTCTACTTAATTAAAATATTTTCAATAATAAAAAATTATATTATTTTTTAAAAAAATAACTTTTCTTTTTTTAATTTTTTTACAAATTTATTTAAATGAAAAATAAATCACATAAATATATATTTATTAATGTACTTATTATCACCGATTATCATTAACCACCGAAACTCATCACTCAAGAGCAATGCTATAAGTATTTTTGTAAATCAATTGACCCTACTAAAATATTTTAAAAAATAATAATAATTAAGTATCTAAATTTTAGTTTATTTAGAATTTGACTTTGCTTATTATTCATTTTGACCTCACTGAAATATTGATTCCAATAATTTGACTCCACTAACTTGTTTTTGAGAGAAAAAAATAAAATTTTGTGTCTAAAAAATCTCATCTTTTTTTTTTATCTTGATTGTAATCTCTCTTTTTTTTTTATGTAAATTCTACTACTTTATACCTAAAAAAATCTCAGAATTTATGTCAAAAAATCTCTTCCTTTTTTTTATTAATGTCATGTAAACTTCTTTCTTTAAAAAAAATAAATATTATAATCTTTTAGTGCTATCATTGAAAATTCTTACCTATGAAATTCTATATATATAAACTCATTAGACTATGTGAATGTCTAACTTTTCTATGTTTTCATACTCTTGTTGAATTTCTTATACGAAAAGAGGTAAAGAAGAAAATTATTATAAGAAAATAATTAGGTATTTTTATATAATTATTTATATTATTTTAAAGAATTATACTAATTATTTTTTTTGTTTTTTATATTAATATATGATTAGTTTACACATGTATATTTATTTATAAATATAGAAAAAAAATTATTATCTCTTTTATTATGTTTAAATCAATACATGCTTCACATTATTATAAAGTGCTTTTAGTGAAAATTTCTTACTAACTCTTACAATAGATATTTATTGGTGTGTATATATATATATTTTATACCTTTGGCGTCGAATGTTGGCTTTGTCAACTGTCATTATAGATTACGGTTACCTAGTGGTGATCACGGGAGATTAATGAAACTCATAAAATTTTTATTTTTAATGTGTTTTTATCAAATAATAAATAATATAAATATACTAAAAAATATGTTTTCAAAAATATTTTTATAAAATATGAGAAGCTTAAATAAAAAATGTTTGTTTATTCAAACTACAAAAGAAAAAGAATATTAAACCGAGGGCATTAAAGTCTTCAAAATGTACCAAGTCATTGGTGTAATTAAGTGAAAAATATTGTTCACTGAGATTATGTTGCCTTGATATTTCGCTGTCAAGTGTCAAGGGAAAGGGAATCAAAACGTAAATCTACATATATGGAAAGCAAAAAATGTCTGTTTCCAAGATGAAATATTGGTCAAAAGCAAAACACAAGACAAAGTGTCGCACTATTCTCGCTGCTGCTACCTAACGAAGAGGAAAGAAGGAAAGGCACAGTTAGCAGCTCAGCCCATATAACTGTACCGACTGGAGGAGGTCGATTGCATGGGTCCCTTACCTTACGACACTCATTAGCCCATGGACTTTTGGATTTTATTGTGGGATCCCATCAAACACAGCTACAGCTACAAGACAAAAGTGCTATTATTATTATTTTATTATTTATCCAATTTGTGTCCAAAACTAAACCCAGCACGAAAGACAAGCCAATGGTATTTTAATATCTAAAAATGTTATAATTTTAGTAAATGATTATAGAATTTTTGTAATAACAATGCCAAATATGCATTTTCCACCATAAAAATGGAAAACTTATACAGATAACTTGGTCGGTGAGCCCGTGCTTCAATTTTTATAACCCTTTAAGTGTTTTTCTTTTAAATATTTTCTTTTTTATTGAACGAAAATAAATATATACGCTGGCGCATTCATTTTAACATAAAAGGAAAGGGCTGTGTCATGTGATTAAAGTGGGATATGAAGTACTTTGGTGTAAGTAAGTAAGGTGAATGATAAAAGGTATTTTGGTGGCTTTTGATAAGGACGTATATGTTATGTACATTTGCTCAAAGTTGTGTCGAAAGGATACAATTTTGCCATCAATATTGTAACGACAAAAGCTGAAGGACCTTTGAAGGTTCTACCATTTGATTGTTTTTTTAGAATAATTACTGTAAACCTTCTTACATTTATTGTATTTAGTCAAATCATTTCTCACTTTTTAAAGTTCTACTTTAAATCCCTAATGTTTGTCAGTTTTAAAATTATACCCTAAACCTCTAATTTACATCTTAAATTTTCATTTCATTTCGGCGCAGAAGATTTATTTATTTATTTTTCAAATTTGGCTCGAGGATTTTTCAATTTAGGGTGATTTCTTCATTGTTCTTCAATTTCGGTTGATGTTTTGAATTTGAAGTTCGATGATTAGGGATTCTGTTGAGTATTAGAAATTGGGGATTTATTTAGGTGATTAGAGTTTGATAGATTGAAACTTTGCCCTCGGCCATTTTGATTTTTGCTTTTGCGAGTCTATTGACTTAATGAGTTTATTTAGGGGTAATTTTATAATTAAAATAAAATATAAATCTTATTTTGGCTATATTCTTTTTGGACTAACAATATATATTCGTTTTTAATAATAAAATGACTATTTAATGTAACAAAACAATTGAGAAAATATTTATAGTATAATCTTAAAAAGAGAAAAATAACTTTGTCGAAGTCAAATATCAGGAGATTTATAAAAAAAATTTTCTAGGTATAAAGTGAGATCTCATTGTACATTTTAAGCCATTTATTTAGGTTTTCACTTGTTTTGAAAACTAAAAACTTATTTGGTTTAGTAGTGGCAATTAACGATTGGTGGTCAATGATCAATGATTAGCAGTTAGCAATCAATGGTTAATGATTAGTTATGAGTAATTAATAAATATAAAGTGTTTAGTAATTTAACGATTAAATATGCAATTATATTACAAAATGATAAAAAAAAATAATTATTTTAATTAATTTTATATGTAATACAAATTTATATAATAGTAAATAGTGATAAATATACGGTTAATATTAGAAAAAAATATTCAAATGCCAATTTCCATATTTCAAATATTGAAAAAACTAACCTTCAATATTTAATTATATTTTCAAAACACTGAATGCTAATTTTAAAATTTAAACATTAAATATTGATATTTATTAAACATTTTTTTTAAAACATTTGAATATTCAATGTTGATCACCAACGTGCAAATGTCAAACTAAACAAGCTCTAAAAACAATCAGATTGTTGATGTTTGAAAGGTTATGCAACTCCAATTCCGTCTTTTCATTCATACTAAATCATTATAATTTATTGGGTTCTAATAAACTTTTTTATTTCCCCCTTCTAAATGCAGTGTAAGGAGTTTAGTGTAGGACTAAATTTACATGAAATGCACAACAAATCAAATATCTAAATACATATAAATATTGCTAGATCCAAGATAATTTGGTCAATAAAATAAAACACGTAAAACTTTAGATCTAAAGAAATAAACTTGAATAAACTCTTCCAATGAGTAAATCTAAATTTCATTCAAGAAAATAAATGATAAAATAAAAGAATTTTTTTTTTTAAAAAAAAAGGAGGCTAATTTCTGACTAAAATAGCCAAAAATTATTTGATTAGAAAGTTTGAAAAAGAGAAAAGCAAAATCATATTATTAGAATACATGTAAGGTAGTATAATTGTCTTTTTATAACTAAAGTTCCATAATGTTTATCTAAATTGGATAATTACATTTGTTCCTCCCTTACCTTTACTTATTTAAAAGCAAGCCACAAATAAGTGTCTTTCTTTGTAAAGAAAAAGAAGGAAAGGGTACTGAAAAGTTTTCATAAAAAAAAAAAAAAAAGTACTGAAAAGTAAAAGCAAGAAACAAAACAGCCAAAGTTATGGTAATATTTTTGGGCTGCATTTGGTCTGTTTTCGGCTAATAATTAGACCCTTTCGAAGCTATCTTTCCGTTTTACATCAGCTGGGACCTCTACGTGTGGCCCAAAGTTATTGAGATTGGGCCTTATAGGTACTATATGATGTGTGCGGCTCTCTGTGATAATTGTGGACCATCTTGCGTCCTTAATAGTTGATAATTCTGGTTGGACTGAATAGACGTGGAAAATTATACATCATATGCAGATTCCTATTGAGATCAATCAGACCAAAGCCCAAGTTCTTTGGACTTTTCCATTCAATTAGGGACGATGGTTTGCTGTTGGGAAATTTATATTTTAAGAGAAAACGATACGTATAATAATTTATCTCATATATAACTATGAAAGAGATTTTCTTTTATATATCCCAAATGTTTTAAGGAAGAGTGTCAAAGTTTTAATTTATAAACTCTTGCGTTATGAAGTGGGTCACTGTAACGAATAATTGAGTCCAATAATCAATATTTTCATAATCCTATCAGACCGATTGATTGAACTAATAAAACTGAAAATTGATAAATAATTTTATTTGATTTAATATTGAAAACCAATAATTAAAAACAATTGATTAAAACTGAAAAAAATTGATCAAAAAAAAAAAAAAACTCAATCAAATTGATTCAAATTAAAATTATATTATTTTATGAAAAATTTATAAATTTCAAAAAATTATATTATTTTACACAAAAATTAAACATTAAAAATAATTTTTTATTACTTTATAAAATTATATATATATATATATATTTAAATATCTTTTAAGTATTATTTATATTTTTTCTAAAAAATAAAAAAAAACTTATCATATTAAATAGATCAATTGAACTAATCAAATAAAAAATCGATCAACTGATTAATTCGATCTCTGATCTAAAATAATCTATTATGAGATATATATTTTACCAAGTTGTGTTATATATCAATTGAAAATAATGAATTTTATGAAATTATAAGTTCAATACTTAATCAAAGCTATATTAACCAAAAAATAAGGATGAGTTAATGCATACATCCATTGGTTTTAACCTAATTCAATGCATATTGTGTACTGAGCATGCTTTAAACAAATAAATGGTAAAAGAATTTTGTACACTGAAAATAAACAAATGTACATATGAAAAAAGGGCCTTTAAGTTACATATTTTTTTATTTGAGAAAGGAGGAACTAAATGCAATAAGAAACAAAAATCTTACCTTTGATGCGAATAAAGGCACTGCAAGTCTTTATCATGTCTACTTTTGGCAGTCGTTTAGGCTTTAAACCTAAATCAACTTTATAGAATAGATAATGTATGGCGCTCTCTGCTTTCTAAGTATGGCAGACGCCTGTCTTTGGAAGCATGCAGCTTTCACTATTATATTGGTTCGGTGGCATGGCAATGGCATCATGCTTTAATTTTACCACAGCAAGAAAGCACCATCAATGCCAAATTTTTTTAAAAACCCTTCAGTGGTGGTGGGTTTTGAGTTAATCACAGCTTACAAGTGCTACTCAAATGTCCACTTGACAATAACAGAAAAATTAGTGCACTCCCCATTTTAGTAGTGCTTTCTGAATAGATACATAACATTTTTTTAAAAAAGGGACGAGTTTAAGATGTGTTTAAGTACACAAAATGTGCAGTTTGAACTAGGAAAACATGATTTGGATGGTTGTTAGCTAAAGTCACATAAGATAATAATAATAACAATAATATCAATCAGCTCTCTTATTTTATGGTTTTGAAATCACTTTCAGTTGGGGTTTCAAATTTTAATTAAAATATAATTTAAAAAATTAAATTAAAATGCTGAGAATTTAAATCAACAGAAGTCAATGAAATCGCTTATGCGCAATGTGTCATGGAGGTGTCACTTATAGTGGCACAGAAGCATATTGAACAACAACTGTAAAATTAAGTATGGCATATTTTAATTTTTTAATAAATCTATTTATTTAGAAGATTTTTAAAGTCTTATTTAAGTGATAAGGTTAAAATACTTATATAGTATATTTACTGTCTAGAAAATTTTATAATATTTAATAATAAAGTTATTAATTTCCTAATTAATATTAAGTTTAAGCCTGTAAATAAAGTTATCATCATAATTCATTATTCAACTTTAAATTGATTATCAATAAAGTTGAGAATTTGTTTCTCTTTATTCTGTTTTTTTTATTTTATTTTTATCTCTTATAGTGGATTCCTAAGGATATTTAGTTGAAGTGGCTTATCAACTTTTTTTTTTTTCTGCTTTTATATTTACCCTCATCTGAACCATCAATTTTATATAAAAATTTATAATTTTGTCTTGTAACATCAATATCTAAATTACGACATTTATTGTGGTATGATAGTGTCCCATCACAATGCTTACTCCTATACATAAAGAAATTAATGATGACTATTTTCTCTAATGTCATTTGCAAAATAAGATAATGTAAGTCTATTTGCTATCTTATATAACCAATAATTGAATTCTTGTTTTAGTCTTAGAATATATAAGAAAAGGAATTTCTTATACCTATTTTCTTCAAAAAAATTCTGATACTAGCATCATTGTTTCAAAATTTTGGATGAAGTGCTTCAGACTTGCAAATGTTGAATTGGAGGGCTGTTTACATTGGTATACATTTTGTTTTTGCAAGGACTTTTTGTTTGAGTGCACTTTGGTGTAATTTGATGGAAATGGTTCCCACATTTATAGGAAACATAAGATCATAGTGTAAAAATTCATGCATGACCCATATTTGCTGGGAATAAATACTGTTTGGTGCATAGTCCAACATAAAGAAAACTACAAAATAGTAATCACTATGGCATCTTTCTTGTTAGGTCAATGTAAGGAATATGCGTGTCAGTCAATATATACTTGCACAGCAACTGAATAAATGGATTGATCACATTTCTTGAATTACCTCAGTATATCTAAATTAAGTCGATTCCACTTAATTAATTTGTTAATTATTTTCATAATTTATATATCTTAATGTTGTTGTTGTTGTCTATCAATATAATAGCAAACAATTATAATAATTATGGTGGTGTGATGCATGTGCAAAAACTTTGTTTAGTGATAGCATTTAGGGCTGCAGCTCTTGTTACCAAGTGAACAACAAATAAACAAAGACAAACATTAAATTTTTGCCATACTATATACTTCAATATCAATTGTCTATCATATACCCAAAAGAATAGAATTAAAAAAAATTGTCTGTGGAAGGAAAAAAATAATTTGTTTTAAACCATGGAATGGAAGAAGATGGCCACGCGTGCAGTGGCAGAACCCAAGAAGATAATGCATTAAAATATATAAATATTGAAGTATTAAAACAAAAGAAAATCTTAACAGGATCGAAAACTATGAATGGTTAGCATATGTTCCTTGTTGTAATTATTCCTTCCTGCTTTGTTTCATCATGGGGAGAATTCTATACATTGTTATGACCAGTTATCCTATTCCTTTTACCATACCCTAACTCCAGTTAAGAAAAGAAGAGGATAATGCATGGCTACTTTGCGTGCATATACACTTAATTAGGAAACTTGCTGTATTGTTCCTTTTACTGGTTTTGCTTTTGCAGCATCAAAGTTTTTATAAGAGTCGAGTAAATAAATTACCGCAGACTACAGTCCCCTCCCCTCCCCCTTCCTTCTCCCTTTCTCTTCTCTCTTTCCCCAAACTTTTTCTATTTTTTATTTAATTTTTCCTTCTCCCACATGATCAGTTTGGGCATAAATCTTTTTCTTTTCTTTTATTTTTCTTTATTTTCACTTTTAATAATCTCATGTGTCTAGTTAATTCTATAAACTTAAAAAATATATTAATGTTTTTTTTGGAGTTGTACATATTCTATGAAATTTAATTTTTTTTTTTTTAGAAATCCAGGTCATCAAACTGACTAAAAGACATGAAAGTTTAATTATAATTGAAAATAATTACTCAATAGAGCACGCTAATTAAAACACAACTTACATTACTCAATCAATATGATGAATATTAAAGAGAATTTCGATTATTCAAACGAACTATAAAACTTTGTATTTATAAAATTTAATTTTGAGTAGACAATAAAAATAAATGCCATAATTTTGTTTACTTCGACTGTTTTCAATTTCCATCAATGATTTGTTGACATCTGACTAAATAGATAGTAAACCAATGAAAGAGATAGTAATAAAGTGGAAAAAAAAAAAAAAAAAAAAAAGGAAGGTGGGGAATTGAGGGAGTATTATTGTAGCTGAAGAGATCAGAAGAACCACACCTTCTTACTACTGATTTCACTATAAGATGGGAATCCATAGATCAAATAATCACATTAAATACCAATAACTAATTAATCTCATACCATGTTATGATTATCCACCGCTAAGCATGGCTATAGACTATAAGTTGATCAACTCACGGCCACAGCACCTTTTTGCCTATATGTATTATATCCTTTAATAAAATTTTATTTGCGTATGATCACTCCATTCCATATTGGTGAGGCAAAAAGAAGGATTCTCGAGATGATGGTATATATATCGCTCTCTCTTTAAACAAGGTTTCCACTTATTACTGTACATGGACCTCACATGACGTGATAGGAACAAGTCTTATTAATGATTGGGAGTGTTCTCTTTTCTAAACGCACCTCAAGGCTGCGTTTGGTCTATTCGTAATCCCCCCTTTTGAGTACCCTTGTCGTCTATTATAGGTCACATGAACACTCCAATGGTCGCCGTGGAGTGGAGCCATATCAGCAATAGTAAGCAATGAAGCAGTGCAGAACTCGTACTATTTCAGGATAAGAGATGGCTATAATAATAATAATAATAATAATAATTATTATTATTATTATACTTTGATTTGAATTCTACTTTAAGGTTTTCTTTTGGCAGTCACATGGTTAATTATTTTTATAGAATCACCATGAAAATTAATTATTAGTGTTAATTGGCTTTATAAGAGTTATGATGAGAATTAGTTAATTATTTAATTAATTGCTTTTGTAAGAGTTATAATGAGTTAATTATTATTATTAATAAGAAAAATGAAATTTTTTTACACATCTTTAAAAAAATTTATGATCGATGAGATTTAAATTCAGAAACCTTTTAATCTTCGAACATCACCTTAACAATCAAATTAGATACAAAATTAGTTTAATGTGAAAAAAGGGGACCCACCACTCCCATCATTTCTGGGAAGACATTTTACTTGGGATTAAACCCTAATACTTAGTCCCATCTCCACTTTCAAGTCTCAAATATGCCTCTAATTTGTCCACAAACACTTAACACAATAAACATTGAAACCTATTCTTCACTGTTTTTTTTTTTTTTTTTTTATCTACAGACAAAACAAACATTGCCCATCTATCATAGAATCATTTGTCCCTAATCTTTGTATAAAGAAAAAATCCATATTTTATATTTTACCTCTTGCACTTTTATTTTTTAAAAAAATTATTTTTATAAATTATTTTTCTATATTTTTATTTGTATTGAATTTTATCCTTACACTTTTATTTTTTATAAATTATTGCTCTCTACTTTTATTTCCATGCTCTATTAATGAGTGAAAAAATATTAATAAAAGTAAAAGTATATAAAGACAATTTATAGAAATAAAAATATAAAAACTAATTTTATAAAAATAAAACTAAAAAAATATAAAAGTACAGAGGATAAATATATTCGTTTTTCCTTATATAAATCTATATTTGATGTAAACGGTTTACATTCAAAACCCCTTTCCTTCCATCAGAACAAAAAAGGCCCATGCCCCTCCTAAAACTCACAAACCCAAAAGGTCCCGCAAGCCAATTAGTCGCCTCATCACCAGCCCGTTGTGGAAGTAATGATTTAGTGCATTTATGGTGTTGTGAAATTATGTGCGCTTTGCCATCCACAACCATCCAACAAAAACGTACATTCTCATTTATGTTATTGGATGGACCACACTACTTTCGCTAACAAGATATCTTGTTATGATTCTATAGTCCATTTCTGGCCCTTCAATCCATAGGCTTTCTCACTAGAATCGTAAGATGAAGTGGTCCTATCCCTTCTCATTAAGCTTATTTTGACCTCATGCATAGGATTTTGCTTGCTACCGCTTCACATAGTTTACTTACGTAGTATGTGATGATGATCGGTTGCATTTCGGTAAACCTCTCTCATTACTTTGTCTAAAATCATTAAATGACAAATCTTTTTTTTTTCCCCCTTATCTATTGTCGACTTAAGTTTATGCAATTTTATGCACTTGATACATTTGTTTCTTATTAAAAAAAATTATAGAAATTATTTTATGCTTGAGTATTGAAGGGAGGGAATTATTTTGGTAAGATTTTCAAATCCTAACATCCATTTTTTATTTTTAGAAAAATAAATAGTTACAAAAAATTTAAAAATATTAAAGAAACAAAGTATATAATAATTTGATTTCTTCACATCATGATGATGTATACTGGCAATTCTGATTCATAAATATGATAGTGAACTTAAAATTCATCATGTACACTCTCTTTATGCTAAGTTTAAGTAATGATATTTTTGTTCATAATAGCTATAAAACTTCAAGCAAAAGCAAAAATGTAAAATTTTAATACCTTTATAACTTTAGATGATACTTATGTGTGCACAAGATTGAAATTTGAAAACATTATATAAAAAAAAAAAAAACTATGATGATGGTGTGATTTTTTTCTTTTGTAATAATGAAATTTAGTGAGAAATTCTTTTAGTAATTGAGTTGGGTATTCTCATATCATTTTAAATACGAGACTAATCTTGTTCGAGACCAAAAACTGTTATAATAAATTTTTTTCAAAAATACAATTTTAAGATTTCAAACTTTAGATCTTGTTAAAAAAAAACTGCCTTAAAACTGTTTAACCACTAAGCTAGCATCACCTTGACAGTGAGAAATTCTTTAATAACAAAAGTTTTCTTTTATGAAGGATTATTATATCATGGATAAATCAAACGGTAACTGAGATTGTTCCTTTAGTAAAAACGGAACTTGAAACCATCTGCAAAGATGGTCAATAAGGCAATGATTTTCGCTCAGACCTCCAATCAGAAACGACCAGATAAGTGATCAAACGTGGTTTGATTTCAAACGAAGAATTAGGTCTATAATAATGAGTGAGTGCAACACAACTTTCCTCTCAAACAAAAAGAAAAAGAGAATTCGTGGATGTCATCACATCCAATCACGACTCTTGTGTGTCCTTTCTCATCATATCGCCCTCCAAAAGTCTGAGGCTATGTTCAAATGCTTGCCTACTTACTCAAACCAAGCTATGATCATATGTGAAAAGTGTATATATTGCAGGACCGAAGGGGATAATAATATTTTATAACTTCACAAAATGAACAAATAAATTAAAATTATAAAATATGAATAAAAGTAAGATATATATATATATATATAATTAATAGCTAATACTAAGATTTTGTATTTTGAAAATAAATAACAAATATGATTTAATATTATTATTATTATTACTTGTTTAAAGTAGATTGATATAATTATAAAAAGAGAATAAAATAAAAAATCATTTAAAGCAAATAACGAATAACAAATATAGAATATGTACTCAATTTATAAAAAATTTTAAATACACTTTTAAATATGATAATAATGTAGGTGACATGGTTCACATCATTTATTAACATCCATGATCAATCGTAAATATTTGATAATCTCTAATCTTTTTCAATTAGAAATGAGCAAGGTTGAATTGAAATTAAATTGAAAAATCCAATTAATTGGTTCATGATTTTGATTTTGATTTTATTTTTTTAATTTGATAGCAATTTTATATATTAAAATTAACAATTAATTGAACCAATCGAATATTTTTTATTTATATAAAATTTTATTTATGGATATTTTATAAAATATAATATTAATATATTTTTATATACTTATTTAATACAAAATTTATTATTTATAAAATCTTATATTTCAGCCAATAGACTAATTGGTTATATTTTTAAATAATAGAATAGATAATTTTTATAATTTTAATTTTCTTTTCGATTTAAAGAATCTATTTTAATAGTGCTCATAATTCAGTTGACTATTACCCCTAATAAATACCTCTCACATTGCCTAAATCCAATGTTTTTTTGCCTCCATATAGTAAAAAAAATAAAAATAAATAATTTCTCTAAAATAAATATTTAATATATATAAACAAATAAAATATTTACACAATTAATTAATTGTGCCTGAAGTTAAAAACTTAAATGAATAATCTAATATAATAATAATACATATTTTTCTTAAAAAATAAATATTTAATTTATATATATTTTATTAATTGTACATAATGTCAACAATTTAAAATTAACAAATAAGTGGATAAAAATACTTAATTTATATAACTAAGTAATTACATATGTTGTTAAAAGTATAAGATTAATAAACAAATAGAAAGTGGGCAAGTTATACCTAATATTTTTTTGAGAAATGCGAATTTTTTATTTTTAAAAAATAAAAATATATTTTTAATGAAATTAGTATTTTAATTTTTTGGAAAAATAATTAAGATTTTTATACAACAAAACTAACATTCAATCACTGACTATTTATTATTAATAATTATAATTGTGGGAATAATTAGGTTTCATACTGCTCATGGATTTTTTTAATAATATATAATACAAATAAAATATGTAAGTTTTATACAGAATTTTATAAAAAATAATATTTAAAATAAAAAGAAATTGTAATCCACAATTATAATGGCTTAGCTTAGTAATATATTTAAATTTTTATAATTACAAATAAAACTATATTAAAAAGTTAATTCAATAACAATTAGTGCAAAATGCGGATTAATGATTAATAGTCAATTATTACCATTTAATTATTCATAGATAAAATTGTTTATGGCCTAAGTTTGGAAAAGAAATATATCAGAATTTTTAAAATGGTTCTTAATTTTCTTTGTAAGTTAAAATTTGTGGCAAGTGAAAAAGGTTTATTCACACAGAATTTCTGGTAGCAATCAATCAAACACAATCTTCCAATTCAACCGCTATTACGCAAAACAAATTCAAAAGCACTTGGTTAAAAAAATCCATCAAAGCCTTGAAATTAAGGATGGGTTTGATTTTGCTATTAATAGCTGATTTTACAATAAAAATTAAAATGAAATTTATTTTTTTAATTGATCATAGATTTTCTAATGTAAATTTTATAACTAAAAAATCAATTTTAAAATTTAATAATTAAAATGTTCTCTAATAACTATTAAATTGATTTAATAATATTATAAATTTTTTATAAATATATAAAATTATTTTTTAAAATTTTAAAATACAATAATTTAATAAATAAAATTTAATTTTTATTAATATTTTAAAATTGAATACGTCAATAAAATGATTAGTTGATTGATTTACGATTCCACTGATTTGATTTATTTGGTTTGTTTGATTTAATTACTTTAATAATAAATAAAATTTGAAAAATACTGATTCAATTGATTTTACCGGTTTGGTATAATTAATTTAATAATAAATAAAAATTTAAAAATATTATTAATAGCTTTACATAATAAAAAAAAAACTAAAAATATATAAGCATATTTATTATAATTAAAAATATTAAAATAATATTAAAAATTTATCTGAATTAAACTAAATCAATTGTTAATTTAATTTTTGATTTTATAAATTTTACTAATTGTTTCGATTTAATTTTCAAAATAAATTAAAGTACTAAATACACTTTTAAACTTATCTTTCAATGACAATAAAAGACAAAATGAAATTTTTCATCAAATTTATCATTGAATAATGCTTTTGCACGCCATTGTACTATTGCCTAACCTATTTCTTTCTACATCTACTGCAGTTAGGGCTGAACATTCGGTCGGTTCGGTTCAAACCGAACCGAATTTATGAAAACCGAATAGA
>CATIWR010374220.1:0-11088 GCA_949677035.1 Omphalea diandra
ATATATATATATATATATATATATATATATATATATATATATATATATATATATATATATATTTAAGTTGATTTAATTTAAATTGCAAGTAGATCAATTTCAGTTCATATTTGAATCGGTCTTAGAGTTTAGGTAAGTTGATCATTTTCTATTTAGTCATAGATTAAATTAATCTGAAAATTTTTAAATCATTTTCAGATTCAAACTATTTTAAATTATTTTATAAATTAAATTAATATTATTTTTAAATAAATTCAAATTGAATTTTTTAATTAAGTATATTTTTCTTTATATCTGGTATTATGGGATAGATGCTTACTTATTATAAGCTAGCGATTAAGATAAAAAAATTTTATCTCTCAAAATTAGGCAAGTATTAGTAGATAGATGTAATTAAAAATTTATGATTTATCAATCTATTTTTGATGTATTAGTGTTACAATCAGTTTTAAAATATGAAATTATAAATTCAAAGTTAATAAATGCTAAATTAATAAAAAAATCTTATGTTTTTTTTATATATGATATAGATATAAAATATAATAATTTTTAAATTAACACATGACAAAATATGAATACATAATTGAAATTGAAGTATTAAAGTTTTATAAAAAAAAAAGTTAAAAGAAAGGTGGAATAATAATATTACAAGTAGAATGATAAATAAATCCAATAAAATTAATTTAGTTCAATCAATTTTAAATTACATATTTTTGTAAATAAATTTGAGTTGAGACGAAATTAAATTTTATTCTAATCAAGTTTTAAGCCAAAAAAAAATTGCCACCTCAAATTGCAAGTCATGCTAAATTCACCGGTTGTTCTATGTAATAAGGGTTGTTCTCCTTCGACCCTATTTAAATAAGCTATTAGATCACTGATGAAAAAACTTTGAATCGATATATATATATATATATATATAATCTTAGAAACTATATTAGATAATTTTTTACTAAATATAAGTAATTATTTTATTTGATTAATTTAAAAATTATTATATCATCTTTGAAAATTAAAATAATTAACAATTAATTTAAAATAAAAATAATAATTTCAATATAATATGAACTTTATATTAATAGAAATTACTTTTTTAAATAAAAAATATTTTATAGTCAATTAATATAAAAAATCCTAATTAATACGAATTCTATATTAAGATTATAACTAAAAAATTTATTATAATAATAGGCAAACGTGCAAATTGAGAACTATTACTTTTTTTTTTTGAAACAAAAGAATTGCGAACTATTACTAGACCCAAAAAAAAAAAAAGGAAAGTGGTTTTCTTGTATGCTAATCTCCTAAACCTTGCGTGAATAGTCTATTTCTAGCAAAGCAGGAGAGAGACTTAAATTCTATGAGTTTGTGATAAAAAGAAAAAAAAAATCTAGCTTTGGCCTACTACCAACTTTTTTCTTCATTTTTCAAGATTTAAGATTCCACATCTATTTTTTCTTTTTCATTTGACAACAATGTTTACAGTATAAGTTTATGAAATTTATACTTTTGGATCTCCTGATTTGCAAAGTAAAGAACAGTCCAATTTATTTTTTTTTTGTTAATGAGTTTTTAAACTTTATATATTTCTTTTTTGAATCTGTTTAAATAAATTTATCTATTTTAAATTGAAAAAATTTATAGTTATTTTTATAATTTCTCAGTGAATTTTGAATAAAATTATCGTCTTCCACAATCTTCTCACAAAACAATGTGATTAATTGAAGTGTCAATTCTGTTCTTCAAAGCTAATTTCTTTCAAAGTTGAATTTTAAATTGTTTCAGTATGGGTGGTACAAGAAAGGATGATTAAATATAAATTATTTACCAACTTCTCAACATGGAGGAATACTAGTGGGAGAAAAATTAAAAAGAAAATGAAAAGTGAGGAAGAGGTTGATTGAGGATGTTGAAATTTTTGGAAGTATATATATATATATATAAAGTGTTTTGGAAACATGGGAAGCTTGGCTTTTATTAATGCAAATTAAGTTCAATGTTCAGTCCATTTTTTGTACATTTTCTATCAATTTGTCATTTGTCTAAGCAAAGAATAACCTTTTCTTTTTGGTCCAGTCCAGAGGATTGGCTTCTAAATAAATATATGTAGGCCACTCCAAAGGGAACATAACAGAAAAAGATATTTACTTTTTTTTTAAAAAAAAAACCCATTTTTACAATTTATGGGGTTGTGATATTTTTTTTAGTTATTTATTTGTTTTTTTCCATATTTTTCTAATTAAATCTTTAAATAGCTGCTATCATTGTCCTTGTTGAGAGCCAAAATACATATAATTAAAAATTCATCATGAAGGAGCTAGCCTACAATTCCCCGAAGCTTTTAGTGTCGGCCCCCTTTATATAAAATTTTTCTTACACATTGATAGGCATTGCCGACCGAGCCAATCTGAATAAATCCAGCTGTAGGGTCCGAGCCAAGCTGCTAGTGAAGGTCTATCGAGCCAAGCTGCTAGGGACATCCCATCAGTCTTAACGCTGGACTGCTCATATCAAAATCAGTGTATTTTAACTCAAATTTATCCAGATCCGATCCGATTGGATAAGATAAAATTGCCCCATTATCCTATATACAGTAACTGGGTCTTAGGTAAAGATAAGCACATGATCGGTTCGTTTCGATTATTTATCAAATTTTAATAAATCAAATTTTTTATACTTAAAATATAATTGAACTGAAATTTTTTTAAAAAATAAATTAATTGAACCGATTAAATCAAAATTTACGTGTCTATATACCGAATCTTATAAAAATTCGATTCAATTCGGTTTGTTTTATCAAATTACATATATTTTAAATCTGATTTGATTTAAATTAGTTTGATTTATTAATTAGTTCGATTAATTCATTTTTTCAGTTTTTATCTAAATAACTGAACCAAAAATTAATTTTTTTAAAAATTATAATCAAACAAAATCAATTTTATTAAAAGATCTAACTGAACCGAACCAATTTGATTTGATCAGATTTTTCTCACCCCTAGTCTTACGACCAAGTTAGAATTCTTGAAAGATTGCTATAAATCTTTCATCTTTATTGCAAAAAAAAAAAAAGTTAGATTCCAATTATAAATTAAATCATTTTTATAATTTATTTTCATTAAATAGTTATTTGATTTAAGCATCAAACTACTTTTCTATTCAATTTCTCTATAAAGTGGATTATTTTGATCTTATTTTATTTTATCTATTTTTTAAGAGTTTTTGTTTTGAATTTGTTATTTTATTTCTTAACGAAAGTTTTTATCTTTTATCTTAAGAGTTTAATTATTTGATATTGATTGTTTAGTAATATATGATAATATAGTCTCTCAATTTTATTTTACTGTATTATATAAATTCCAATTCACATAACACTATTACATGATATTTGATGAGAATTCCTAATTGATAAAATATAAAGTTATTACAAAATTTATATTGAAAATAGAATCATAATTTTAGAGTTAATGTGTCATTCTTATTAATATTAATGATTGATTGCATATTGATATTTTAATATTTTTTAATAAATATCACATGATTATTTATGAATAAAAATATTTTTTATTATTCTTAAAAAAAATAAAAAAAACACTTTTAAACCTTATAGAGATTTCTTTTGTCTGGAAAGTCAACATATTCGTGAAAGACATTGTGCAAAGTATTAATCATATATGATATATTAGAATATTCAACTTAATTGACAATTAAATTCAACTTATTAAATATTTATAATGAACTAAGATTAATTAATTAATTAATTTGTCTTTAGACTCAAAACTGCACTTTTTATTTTACACATGTTCAATGCTAGGGTGCTTACAGTAACAAGGAAGCAAGGATTAAAGGTTGAAGTATTCAATAAACTCCTAAATTTATTTTTCAAGTAATAAGAAAAGATAAAATGAATGTTTTCATCAAATTTATCTTTAAACTTGTATTATTTCATTAAAGTTATCTATAATTTTATATTATTTCATCATAAAAGTCATTTTCATCAAAATTACAACTGATTTTATATTCTTTGATAATAAAAGTTCAAAATACTAGCTGATGAAAATATAAAAGTTATAAATGCAATTTAAGATAACCGAACTCATATGTACTTCGATAAAAATATAATTTTTCTTAAATCCCTAAATCTCAAAAATATAGTTTCACTTTGACAATAAATTTTTGTTAATTTAAGAATGTGAAAGAGTGATATTTTCATAGAGCAATAATTATAGTCGTTTATAATTACTAATATGCAAAAATATTACTAAAAAATTTTATTTATAATTTAATAAATTATATTTTTCAAAAATTTTTAGTAATATGCAAAAATATTACTAAAAATTTTTATTTATAATTTAATAAATTATGTTTTTCAAAAATAATTTTAAAATAATTAAAAATATAAAATATTTACTTTGTGGAAAATTTTTACGGGATGAGGAGTTCTTTTGATAAGAGAAAATTTTCTCCCATCAAGAGAGTGCGATAGAAGACAAGAGATAGTTTCGCCCTATCCACTTATTGTTACTAAGTCAACACCATTTTCAACTAATTTTTGGATTTTTATGATGATATAATATAAAAGTAAAGATAATTTTGATAAAATAATATAAGTTAAAAGATAATTTATGATGAAAAAACTTTGATAATGAAATAATATAAAATTAAAGATAATTTTAATAAAATAATATAAATTTAAAGATAAATTTAATGAAAATTTTTATTTTATTTTTTATTATATTTTAAAATAAATTTGAGAGTTTATTTGTTATTTACTAAACGTATCCTATTTTATTGAAGGTTTTTAGGGCCCAGCTAGCTAGTTAGGCAAGGTGTGGAAAAATAGCAAGAGGAAATAATTGACGTTAGTAATTTCTCTTGATTCCTGAAGGAAAGCGACCCATTATTTTTTTTTTTTTTAAAAAAATATTATAGTTATACATGCCGCCCACATTCTAATAAAAGAAAATTCGAATCAATCAAAGATCTTGTCATCATTCAAATGTGTTGCAGTTCAAAAAATCATGAATATAATGTGCAAGCTACCGTGTACTCCAAATGGGAATTCTGTTTCTTTTAGTATTATGGCGTAAAAGAGAATTTTAATGGTAAATATTTTTTCATTAAAAAATTAATTTAAAAATTTACCAATCTTAGTTGGAGATTTATTAGATATTTTTGGCCCTATAAAAAAAAAAAAACTCATTACGAATCTGCAATTGCGCTGGAAAATATAAGAAAGCATGAAAATAATTATCCATTATAAAAGGTTGCTTTTGTAGAATTTTTATTTTATTTTTTTGATGCACCAAAATATTTAAACGTCACATTGTTCATAATATTTGTATCCATACCTTACCCAACAAAAGTTTGCGCTTATTGTAAATTACAAAACTTCTTTTAAGTTAGCTAAGTATGATATAAATGTGGGCCCTCCATTTTACAAAATATTAAATACTTGTGATTTTGTGAAAGTCTTTTTTTGATTTTCTAGTTTTTTTTTTTAGATTTATAATTGCAAGATAGTTTAAAAAATTCCAAAATTCAATATCTATAACAGATTTATATTGGAAGATTATTAAACTGGATTCGAAAAAAATATGTTAAATAGTGGCTAAAAACTAACATTGAGTGAATAGAGCTTGTACTATCAATTGGCCAAAGGTTCAATCAATTTGATTTGACATTTTAAAGTGAAATTTTTGCTATTTATTTCTATTGAATATAAAATTTTATTTTTTGGATTTTTTACATTGTAAGTTTTTGTATCTCTATATTATGCTGTATTCCAATTAATGAAATCATTCTACTTCTTCATAAAAAAAATTTTAATGAGACTTTGAAAGATATTTTTCTAATTTGTTTGGAAAATATTTTCAAGTGAATGAAAATTATTTTTTTTATGTAATATTAGGACAGTATAACTCCTATTTTAGAATTATTCTATTTGAGTTTGAATTTTTATTAGAATATATAACTGTAAAAAGAACAACTATATAAATAAAAATATTATAAGAAGTGTTATAAAGGTTATGCCTAAAATTCGGGGCTGTAGTTAGGACTCTTTTCCATTATTGTATAACTTTTACCCACTATAATTAGTGGTTAAAGCTAAAAATAGTTTAATAATATTTAATGAAAAATGAAAACGACAAATTATCTTAGTTGTTATGAGAAGTGTTATAGTAGTATTTGTATAATGGACTGAGAAATCTCTACGATGTAATGAGATTAATGAAGTTATGAGTAAAATTTGAGCTTATTAGTTATGATTGAGATATTAATGATGATAATAAAAGATAATGCTGGCAGATATAGAGAGGAGGAATCATGTAAAATACTATTGTTAATTTATTTGTTTTATTTTTATAAATTTGCATACTTTCACATTGATAATGAATATGATATAAATGTATAACAAGTAGTATTTAGGGGTGAGCAAAAACCAAACTGAATCAAGTTGGTTTGATTTGGTTCAGTTTGATTTTTTAATAAAATCGGTTTGTTCGATTATAATTTTTTTTTAAAATTATGTTTTCGATTCTGTTTTTTAGATAAAAAAAACCGAACAAACCGAATTAACCAAAATAATTAATAAATCAAATCAATTTGAATTAAACCAAATTTAAAATACATGTAATTTAATTAAAATAAACAAAACCAAACCAAACTTTTATAAGATCAGTTAGGTTCGGTTTGTAGATATATAAATTTCCGTTTGATCAGTTTAGTCAATTCGATTTTTTTAAAAATTTTGATTCGGTTTGGTTTTAAGTATAAAAAATTTAGTTTATTAAAATTTATTAAAAAATCGAACCGAACCGCCCGTTTGATCACCCTAGTAGTATTAAAGTTTTAAGAATAATCCTTGCGAGTTTGAGTTTAGGTGAAGTTGCGATAACATTGATCAACATCAAAATTTTGTGAAAAGTTGAGATTAATATAGGTTTTTATTCAAAATTAAGCAAATTGATGGTGCAAATATCTTTTGAAAAAAAGAGCAAACTACATCTGAACAAAATTAAAGAATTAAAGGATTTAAATTCAAATATGTAAGATATATTATTTGAATACACCAAGAATTTGAGAAATGTATGTTTTAGAAATTTTTAATGAAGGTGGAAATTGTTAGATTATTTCTTCAATTTCTAATAGGATTTTATAAAAGATTTTTTGTAATTTATTTGAGAGAAATATTTATCAAGTAGATGAAAAATTATTTTTTATGTAGTGTAAAATAGTAGAGTTTCAATGTCTAATTGAATCTGATTTTTTATTAAAATAAAATTAAAGGAGATTAATTCTATAAATAGAAATATTATAGAAAAAGTATTTAACTTCTGTCTAAAATTGAGAGCTATACACATTTATTATTTATATAATGGGTTGAGAATAGAGTAGCAAATGAGTTTGATTATTTTTAAATCGAATTATTTATGGATTGCATCTTTTTTCAGATAGGTTTAGATATGGTCATTTTGGATTGTGATTGGATCGGATTGATCAATGAGTCAAAATATTAAAAAAGAATATATATCATTTTTGAAACAAGTTGGATTATTTAAAAATTAATTTTTCAAATGAGTAATATTATTTTAATTTTAAATAAATTATAAATATTTTTAATAATTTAAATTAGATCTTTCTAGTCAACATGTAAAGTGGGTCAAAATCTAGTCAATTTAGGTTGATTCATACATCATATTATAGTTTGATTAAAATTTTTTTATGCAATTTTAGATCTCTTTTCTAATCACATTTTTTAATAAATTTGAGTCAAGTTAAAAATGGTCACTTCTAGTTAAAAAATTTCTTTTAAGTGTAAGAAAATTAATAGATTTGTTTAGATTTGAGTTTATTGATTCTAATTAATATTATTAATTAAACTAAAAAAATAACGTTTGTGGGTAGAACTCTTTAAAAGGTTGAATCGTTTAAAATATTATTAGTAATTAGTTTATTTTGTTTTTATAGATTTACATGTTTTTGCAGCAAGGAATATGATATAAATCCATAACATATTTAAAAGATTTTTTTGTTGATTTGTACAAAGTTAATATTAAAGTGCTCTAATGAGACTGATATTAAAATTAATTAAAATAAATTAAGTTATTTTATGTAAATTTTCATATGATTAATTCTTAGAAAACTATGGGATTGTGAATTTAAATTATGGTAAAAGTTTAAGTACTATATATATATATATATATATATAAGCGGACGCATGAGGTTTGACTTACAAGGCAACCCCATGAATTAGACTGTTTATTGTTTCAGAGCACAATTGTATATATCTGCATTCTTACACATGAATACACATTTATCGAGTTATTCTCATTCAAATTTACCCTTTTTTTTTTTTTCCAGAGATAGACCAATCTTAAAAACCAATCCAGTCCAATGCAAAACCGGATTTGCGTAAAACCCACTTGATTGCTTTACCTTCCTCAGTTCTCTCTCCCTCTCTCTCTCCATAACTTGAATCCTAAGTATGATTTAGTCCTCTCCTCTTTAAATCATCATAAAACATTTCTTGATTTTCTCTTCTCGTATACAACATAAGAATACATATATACCCACTTCTCATACTTGATACTTCATTTCTATATATATAATGTTCACCTCCTGCGTGACCCTTCCTTCTTTAGTGGCTATTCTTAAAGTCTTGATTTGTTAAGCATTGTCGTTCTTCCTAGCTGTAAGAAATGGGAAGACATTCTTGCTGCTTGAAGCAAAAATTAAGGAAAGGATTATGGTCACCGGAGGAAGATGAGAAACTGTACAATTACATTACTAGATTTGGTGTTGGATGCTGGAGTTCTGTTCCTAAGCTAGCTGGTAATTAATTAATTTAATTATAATCAATCTTGGTTTCTCGAAACATCTGTAAATCTTATAGCACTGTTTGATTCGTGTTGCAGGTCTGCAAAGGTGTGGAAAGAGTTGCAGACTTAGATGGATAAACTACTTGAGACCTGACCTTAAAAGAGGAATGTTTTCACAGCAAGAGGAGGATCTCATAATCGGTCTTCATGAAGTTTTGGGTAACAGGTATAATATGTTACCACATACATATATGTTTAACCAAAATAACTACCTGAAATTAATTTTTTGTACAAAAACGGTAAATGGGTGTTGATATTTATACCATTTCTTTTCAGGTGGGCTCAAATTGCAGCACAATTACCAGGAAGAACAGATAATGAGATAAAGAACTTTTGGAATTCCTGCTTGAAGAAGAAACTTATGAAGCAAGGTATAGACCCGACAACCCACAAGCCAATAAGTGAAGCACAGCAAGTGATGATCAAAGAGGAGAAGAACAATTGTACGGCCAATAACCATAAGCCCTCATCCTTGCAAACAACAGAGTCTAAAGGATTACCAGTCGTACCAAACTTCACAGCTCAGGAGACTACTTTTCTTATTAACGATACAACTTATGATCCCTTATCTTACTTTGAATTTCCAGCAGGAGGGTATAACTCATCAAGTCTTCCAGGTCTGCAGAAGCAGCAGAACCCAGGTCTTAGAGCCTATGATCAAAGCCAATTCGAAACAAGCTCCAACTTCTCATTTACTTCAATGCCATGTTTAACAAGTTTCGATCATGGGAGCATGAGCGCGACAGATTTCTCTGATAGTTCAGGTTCAAGAATGAATTCTATGTTCTTGAATGAGGCAAAAGAAAGCTTAAGCAATAGCTCAAACATTAGCAATTATACGACCAAATATCAACTGAACAGTATGGTGGAGAATAATAATAATAGTAATGCAGCTTTTTCTTGGGATACAAATAACAAAATAGTCTCATCAGCGTTTCAGTTTCCGATGAACGTGAGGATCAAAGCGGAAGAATTGAATAAGCTGAGTCCATGGCAAGAAGAGCAGCTGCTTCTTCACAGTCATCGGAACTCAGTAGATTTCAGTAGCTATCCATTAGCGTCGCTATCAGAAGATCTAACAGGAGCAGATTTTGATGTCTTCCGCCACATATGAACTGTAAATTCATTCTTTTACACTCTTCTCTCTTAAATTTCTCTCTAAAACAAAATATATTTGATGCTGATAGTACAGAAGTGTTTGAGATTTTTTATTTTTATTTTGTAAAAAAAGGAATTTTTTTTTTTTTTTTGGTGGGGGGGAGAGGAACAATTAGCTGATATCTCTTTAATTTTTGTTTTTTTTGTGTATTTTTTTTCTTTTATTTTGTATTAATTTGTTTTCAGAACAGTTGAAATAATGTACTTTAAGAACTTCTCAAGAGTGAAAACTAATTTTGTGGTCTTAATCTTTTGCTAGTTTTCTAACTAATTATTATTATTGCTATGTGGTGAAGTTATGATGATATTTTCATGGCTGTCATTTTCCAACTGAAGCTAAAACCCATTAATTTTGGAGATAAAAAGATCTGCAGTATTTTCTGATTATTAAAGCAGAAGCAGCTAGCATAGCAAAAACCAGTGAATGGGAGCTTTCACCATATGATTGAAAATGTTATAAACAATATAAATATGTATACACCGTACATACATGTATACACTGTGCATACGCATTAATTGAATGTTAATAATGTAATGAAGAGATAGGTGTGGGGTATAGGTTTCTGATTGTGAAATTTGGCAGAATTTTAATTAAGAAGATTATCTGGGCCAATGCTCAAATATAAGATGCTGATTTCTTAGCATATGATCCTGCCAGCTGCTATTTCAGGTCCCTCCATGCATTTGGCGAGTCCCTCCAAAAGGCTAAAATTGGCTGGCTGTATGTCTGCCCTCTCTATTATAGGAGAGAGAGTCAACTACTCCACCAATTTTTATTCAAGTTCAATCCATCTTTGGTTGCTTCTAGCACTTACCATGCCATCACCAAAAAGGGTTGCCCTCCGTTAATGCCTTAATCCCAGATCTAGCCCACTATTAATATTGCAGTGAAACCCCATACGTAGTGACCCATGAAAAGAAAGTTAAATACATACGAGAATTGTTTTGTGGGGGGGGGGGGGGGGGGGGGGGGGGGGGGGGTGGGGGGGGTGGGGGGGGGGGGGGGGGTGTGGAGAGACATGAAATTACCACCCATTTAAATTTTGGG
>CATIWR010374225.1:0-15307 GCA_949677035.1 Omphalea diandra
AACTTTTAAGATCTGCAGCTATGATCTTACTTCTGTTCTCATATCTCAATCTTTTTTCAAAATTTTGACATTTGTCTTTATCAATGGCTACCATGAAGGACGCATAATGAGATAATTGATTGAATTTTACCTCATATTCAACTATAGTCATCTGTCCCTGCTTTAGGTTCAAAAAGTCTCTTCTTTTATCATCTTTATATACTTCTGGCATGTAATTGTTGTTGAACTCACGAAGAAAGTCATCCCATGTAAGCACTAGAGGTTGGGCATCACTCCCTAGAATGGTTTCCCACAAATCGTATGCATCCCCTTATAATAGCGACACTCCATAATCAAACTTTTCTTCCGGTATGGATTTCATCAAGTTCAAAAATCTTTGTGTTCTTTTTAGCCATGTCTCTGCTATTGATGGATTTGTGGTACCACTGAAGTGAATTGCACTATGCTTTCTTAATTTATCATACCTTATCTCTTTTTGAATTGATGTACCCTGCACTATTGGTTCACTAATTCTATCTTGTTGTTGACTATGAGATATGTGTTGTGCATGAGAATGTGAGGGAGATCTAACTCTGTCAGTAGGTTGATATATTAATGGTTGGCATGACGCTTTTATGGAATGCAAATCAGCTGACTCCTCTCTCCTTGGTGAGCCATGGGTAATACCACGATTACCTTCTACTAATGCCCTATAGACATATAAGACTATGTCATATGATATTGCAAAATAGTGCAAAAGTCATGTCATGTTCATATGTATGTCCATATGGAACCTATCCCTGCTCTAATACCAAAAACTGTAACGACCATTTTCATTTACAAAACTCATAGCATCCATGTCCGAAAATACATATGCATAAAGGTTTTATTCATCATACATACACAATCAAACATGTATTTAATGTACATATATGCTAACTAATGTCAAGACTAGTGACCATAACTAGTTCCTATCTAAATGTATGTATGTGACACAAGGAGAGAGAGAGTTGGAATTTAACCGACGACTTATGGTCCATGTGTCTCAATGCAAAACTCTAAGCACCAAAGTTTCCAATCCCTATTCATTGGTATCTGAAAAATATAATTGTGATTTGGTGAGTCGCGACTCAATGAATAAAAACAATAATCATATTCTTATATCACAACCAACAATCAAATATCATCAAGATATAACAAGTGACTATGGAAGTGCAAGTGCAAGTGCAATAGATTAATTTTTTTTTATTATGACCATACAAGGCAAACACTGCTCCTGGGAATTCATGTGATTCAAGTGACATTTGATTTTGCTTGCTAGCATATAACAGTTGATTCATTTGATCAATAACATGTACCAATGGGACCTATTGGTCCATCTTCCACGTGATTTGCAAGTGTTTGACAAGCCAGTCACAATACCCTTTTAGTTCCATGTGCAAGTGCTCATTCACAAATGGTATACCAAGTAATCATTAAGAGCATATGATTCTCACTTGACTTGTATTCACATGTAAAATGTAACAATTTAATCATATATACATGTAATAGAACATAATCATATCATAAAATTATCACACCCACACATTTAAATCTAATTATGGTTTTTACTCACCTTTTGATGTGACAAACCTTTACGGTAGGTTTGGTTCTCTCTTTAGGGCTTCCTCAAAGTTTTGAGATCCTAACATTTCATACATACATAGTTATAAGTATGTCAAAATGATTATGAATGCTTGGTATGCAATTATGGCATAATTTATGCAAGTGGACCTAGTGTTTATGCATATTTTCCTTATATGGCTGCCTGAGCTTACTACACTCTCACAGTAATAACTCTAGATATACTTATCCAAATGACTTGATTATTTTTTTAAACAAACTAGACACATAATGAGACAACATATTCAAATCTCAGGCCAATATCAGACACATAGAAAATTGGTGAATTTTAAAATTTTCCCCATTGTAATGTTATCTTAGTTTAAGTAGGTCTTACATTCTTGGGTGTATCTCAAATTGTATAAATCCAATTGTAATAATAATCTACCATCAATTACAAAACATATAAATTAACATTTTTCATGTTTTACTCATTGTCTAATTCAGTTTATAAGGTCACCAAAACAAAGGACCAATCTTAGGGTGAGCAGGTTTGTAACATGTTGAGAAACTATCATGATCAAGTGATAATATCTCAACAACCATGTTGGATTTGGCAAAAATATTTCACAAGTATGTATATTAGACATAAATATATAACTTTCAAGTTTAGACCATCATCAAAATTTGAATCTATGGCCATCAAATTCTTAAAAAACAAAATTAAAGAAAGGTGGGGTTTCATCTGGGTACAGGGTCAGTCCCAATCAATGAGCCATATCTCTTTGCACATAACAAATTATTCAAAATTGCTTTATACGTATTTATAGGGGATATAGCCTTAAAAATTTCAGCTTTTACACTTTGTCAAAATCAGAACATAAGGCCATCAAAATATAAGAAAACAAAAAGACTGAGGTGATCTCGGTTAGTTGTGAACCAACCCTAATGAAAGAGCCATAACTCCTCACACACACACACTAAATCAAGCAAAACTATTTCATATGCATTTATATGGGATATAAAGCTACAACTTTTATATTTTTCACTTTTCCTAATTCCTTTTCTAGGGTTATGATGTGGGTATAAAATCCTGCTCTAACAGCAAAATCCAACGCAAACAACTCTTGTTCTCTTGAATTTCAACATCTATCCAAGAGCTCTACCTCAATTACTCTAAAATTCTCGCTAACCATGCATGGTTAACATGTCATGAGAGGTTAAAAAGATAAATTAATTTACCTATTGTCCCAGAATTAGAAAATCTTAGGACTCTCTTTAAGGCAACCCATACTTCTTCCTCTCTTTCTTCTTCTTCTTCCTTCCTTCCGTTCTTTCTTCCTTAGTTCTTTCTCTCTTTTGTTATAACTCACATCTAACCCCTTAATTTTGATCCTAAAGGGTCAAAATTCCATTTGTAAGCCTATTGCAATAAGACAAAATCATGGTGCTGCATTCCTATTGGTTGGAAGTTCACTTTCCTCTTTTAGTCCCTCTTCTTCACTCCTTAAGCACTTTTATCCATCTAGTAATTCCTAGATGCTCCTTATACTTTAAAAGAAGCTATATAACACCATTATTTATGATGTTATGACAAGCACACAATATAAAACAATTTGTCATGCAACTATACAAACACTACATATATGTTCAAGTGTCCCAAATGCAACGACGCAAGTGTTACTGTCGTGCTTTTACAATTCACATGTCTAAATGATTATTTATCCAATGCACATATTCATGTGGGATTTCATATCATTTTTGCAATGAATATGTTAATGTAATAATGCCAATGAATGTGGATAGGGATGTTACATTATCCATATCTTGTTATGAAAAAGGCTCTCAGAACTCACTCTATTTAGCGTGCCTTTTGTTTAACTTTTGCTGCCATTAAAGGTATTTGAAAGACTCAAGATCAGTATGGATTATAATTTCTTTAAGCCTTAAGTAATGTTGCCATGTTTGCAAAGCCCTAACTAATGCGCACATCACCTTATCATAGGTTGGGTATTTTATAGTACGTCTACTATGGTTTTCACTAAAATATGCAATTAGCCTCCCTTGTTGCATCAAAAAAGCTCTAATGTCTAAACCTGAAGCATCACATTTAATTTCAAAGGTGTTAGCAAAATTAGGCAAAGCTAACAATGGTACATTGGTTAATTTGATCGTTAATAAATCATGCCTTTTGTTGTGGCTCCCACTATTGAAAACCAACATTTATCTTTACAATTTCGGTTAACAGTGTCACAATTATGCTAAAATTCTTAACAAAACTTCTATAAAAACTAGCCAAACCATGAAAAGATCTTACATAATTTTTGGTAGTATGTTTCTGACATAAAGAAATAACACTTGCCTTATTTTCATCAACTTTTATTCCATCTTTGCTTACCATAAATCCTAATAAAACAATTATACTAGGACATAAATAAAATTTTTTAAAGTTGATATATAGCTTTTCTCTACGCAAGACATTAAAAACTAATGTAACAAACTCCAAATGCTCTTCTAAAGATTTAGAATAAATAAGAATGTCATCGAAATAAATAACTATAACGTTATATAAGAATGCATGCAAAATATGATTCATTAATCTCATAAATGTGCTAGGAGTGTTAGTTAACCCAAAAGGCATAACCAACCATTCATATAAGCCATATTTAGTTTTAAAAGTAGTTTTCCACTCATCCCCCTCGTGCATGCGAATTTAATCATATCCACTCTTTAAATTAATTTTAGAAAACATGCATGCACCATGCAATTCACTTGACATGTCATCGAACCTAGGAATAGACTGCCTTTACTTAATGGCCCTACAATATACACACATGCACCATGATCCATCCTTTTTAGGTACACATAAAATAGGAATCTCACGTCGACTCATGCTTTCCCTTACCAAACCTTTTGCTATTAATTCTTCAACTTTTATTTCCCTAGCATTACTTCAATAGACTAGTTTATTAAGGATGAGCTTAAGATAAAGTTAATTTAGTGTTTAATACTTTTTAAAGGAGGCAATCCCTTTGGCACATCTTTGGGAAATATATCTATAAAATCATGCATTAAAGAAACAAAATAACTACAAAAGAAACTTGATTATATCATCACTAAAAGAAAAACATGTTAGTAAAAAACATTCAAACAAAAGCATAGCCAAAGTTGTTTTAGTTGGCAAGGCTTTCATCACATCTCTCTCTTTTGCGTAAAACACTCTTTTCACACCATCTTATTTTCCATGCCCCTCTACTTTCTTTTGGCCAACCTCTCTTTTCTCTCATTTTCACACTCTAAGCTCACACCGTCTTGGGTTTTTTCACAATTCTCCTTTTATCATGCTAATTATTTTTCTTATTTATGCACGCGTTCGCTGTCTTTTCAAAATCTATGATATTCATAAATTTAAGAAAGGGATAAAGAAGATAATATAAAGTGTTTGCCTCCAAAATCAAACTCATGCATATTAAAAAACCCATCATGTTTATCCTATCCTATTGCCAAAGGCCCCCAATAGCATGTGACTAGCTTGCATTGGAATAATCTCATATAACATCTCATCCTTGTGCTTGCCCATGGAAAATGCAATCCTTACTTGTTTAGTAACTGTGATCTCACCACACTCATTAAGCCATTATAAATGATATAGTTTAGGATGCTTTAGAGCTAGCAATTGCATTTTTCAATTAAATATGTACTAGTCGTATTATTACAACTACCACTGTCAATGATAACAAAACATAAGTTGCCATTTACTTAAATCTAGTATGAATGATATTTTATCTTTGCTCATGTTCATGATTAATTTGGGCATTGAAAGTATGCCTAGTCATAAAGATATCTTTACTTAATACCTCGTTGGGGCCTTCCTCATCAATGTCACTAGCATCTTCTAATAGAGGCATTTCAGGATCAATATCATCATTATCTTCATCTTTACTAGTAATCTCGCCAACCCTTATAACCATAGTTCTTTTGTTTGGGCAAAATTGTATAACATGCCCTCTTCTTTAGCACTTGAAACAAATAATAAAGCTACTTTTATTGAGCGTATTAGAGTCAATTTTGGCCATAAAATTTCGTTCCCTTATTATTTCTTAGGTATTTTAGCTTTGGACTTTTTGTTGGGCTTATCACCACTTTTAAACTTGTTAGTCTAAGAAATTGAATTGAAATTAGGCCTATAAAGCTTACCCTTTTGTTGTCATTCCACAATGGGGCCTTATGGTATAAATCCTCCAAATTCGTGTATGGCATGGCCTCAACTAGATTGGCAATCTCTATTTTTAATCTAATAAGAAAATAAGCCATAGTTTGCTCTATTGATTCTTCAATTTTAGCCCTCATCAATGTAATTTCAAGCTCTTGATATAATTGTTCCACACTCCTAGTCCTTTGCAGTGCTTTTGCAATTTATTGTGCATATCCCTAAGAAGATCGCTAGGTAAAAAATGCCTTTGTAAAGCTCTTTTCATCTATACCCAACTACTAATTAGTGGATTTCCCAACCTTTTACTAGCATATTTCAATTGATTTCACCAAATAATAGGATATCTTGCAAACTCTACAGTAGCTAGCTTTAGTTTCTTTTTTTTTTACTATAATTATGACAATCAAATATAGATTTCACTTTCTTTTTCTTTTCCCAAGATAAAAAAATTTCATGATCACACGAACCATTGAATGTAGGGATCTTCATCTTTATGCTACTAAGATTGCCATCTAACTTATTGGATCTTTTCAAATAATTCTACTTTTTGTTGTCCCTTAGTGCCCTAGAAGGGGGGGTTGAATAGGGCAATGGCAAGAAATTAAAAATAAAAACTGGGTGTGAAAGTGAATGAAGAATCAAGACACAAGATTTATAGATATTCGACATAACTTGCCTGTGTCCTCTCCTCTAGTATTCTTACTAGTACCTTAATTATTAAGTGTTGGTCTAGAGCACCAAGAAGGAGGGTTGAATTGGTAGGAGATTAAAAATTGAAAATAAGGTTAAGGTGTTTGTGAGGATAAAAAGGATAAGAGAAAAAATTGACATAAAATGTTTTTAATGGTTCGAGTGTTAACAAACCCTATGTCCATTCACCAATTCTTTACAATTGGGTATTTCACTTAACTAAATGGGTGTTTTCAAGCTTACACATAACTTATACACTTGTGTTTTATGGCTTATATAAAAACCTTACAACTTGTGTTTTTTAGGCTCTTATAAAAATCTCTTACATCTTATGTTTTTAGGCTCACACATAAACCTCTTATAAGAGTTTTAAATGTTAGGCTAACTCTCAACCTACTTACAAATGTGTTTATTACTCACACCAAACAATCAACAACACATAAAGAAGAGTAAGAAAAAAGAGTAGCAAATTGGCAAGAGTTTAGTTATAATCAATGGAATTCTTTTCCATTTACATTAGTTTGGTGGAGTTTTATATCCCACATCCATGAAGGAGATGTTACGCAAAAACTATCCCAAAATCTCTAAGTTATGCTAGGTAGATTTTATATTAAATGCTTGTCAAGTAGAAGTCGTGATCCCTACTAGCATTTTATGATCGCAAATTTCCAATTTACACTGAAGAGCATAAAATCACAACAGAGAACCCCGTTATGTGTCTACTGGCTAGTCCACATATCCTTCACCCATTGGTTGTCCAAGAAATATAGCCTTTATGTTCAACCAACTACTCAAAAGTCATGATCACGAGTTAACTTTCTCTTAGGTGCAATTGAGATCGTGAATTCTCATGTTTGGTGAAAAGACAACACCTTTTTAAGTCAAGGTTATGATAATTAATTTGCTATCACGATTTTTCATTTCCAATGGATGCCTTGGACACTTGGCATATTGTGGCTGTGGCTTTAGTTCCTTCCTTTATTCTTATGAAATTCGCAGTCATGACCTAGGACACTAATGCCATCATGAATTATTCTGTGAATCAATCAAGCTCCCTTTGACTAAGTTGCAACTGTGAATTCATTCATAAATTCCTCTTGCCTAGCTACATTCATTCTTATAGCAAGGTCGCAGTAGTAATTTAGGGAATAATGACTACGAATTTAGATGTTCTTCTTAAAGATTAAGATTTTGATCTTCATCCAACTTTTAATGAAAATATGACTTATAAACTGCAAAGCAACACTTGGACAAAGCATTAGAACTGATTAATCTTCCATATCAAGATCAAAAGAGGCTTATGACTTAGGTTTGTTTAACCTAGTCCAACAATCTCCTTTTTTTTTTTTTACAGCCTAGATTGATATGAAGAAAATCAAATGCATGAGTTGTGAAGTTGGGATGGTCAATGATCAATTAATCATGAGATACTTAGTCAATGATCAAATAATTCTAAGTTTAAGCTTACTCCCCCTCAACTTATGCTTTTCTTATGCATGTTACTTCTTTTCTCTCAATGCTATTCTCTCCCCCTTTGGTAAGATTAAAAAAAAAAAAAAGGTAAATATTATAGAGTAAAAGAGGTGCATAAATTGAGATAGAGTAATCATAAAGGGCAAAACAATAAAGATAACATATAAGTTATAATCACATAACTTTTAAGATAATGAATTGCAAAATAAACACTTTTATTGATTTAATAACTTGTGGGATCAACAGATTTACATTAAGAATTTAAAAAAAATAGAAAAAGGAACCCTAAAGACAAATTAAAATATGGGAGAACTGCATCGTTTCCATAATCATCCATGTTTTCATTTTCTCCTCCACTTTCTCCTCCACCTTCAGCTTTATCACCCTCTTCATTCTCTTTGTTGGCCTCCTTTTTTGGTGTGTACTCCCAATCCTCAAAGTTTGAAATATGGTAGGGAGGAGCACCAACTTTCTCTTATAAGTCCATCAAATCACTATGCAAGTGGGAGAGGAGGATAAACCATCTCTTAAGCATCCTCATCATCTTGTCCAATTTCTTTATGATGGAGGTAAGAGTGATCTTGGCTTTTGGTTTTTGTTTGGGAGGTGGAACAGTTTGGGTTCCCTCTTCAATGATAAGCCTTTTTCTTTTGGAGGCTTGAGAGGTCTATAGTTTCATGGCTCCAAAAGCACCTAATGTATAGGTATAGGAATCAGGGTGAATGGCTTTTGCATTGATAAGGTAGGGTAGGTCCAAAAAAATTTGTGAAGGAAGAAGCTTCTTAATGAGAAATTTTTCATTTTCCTCATTAAGAGCACTAACGTATTGGTAGATGACAGTGACATGGGAAGGAAGAAGAAAGTGACACTTGGACTTTGTGCTCATATGGATCAATTGATCCACAATATTACAGTAAGTTCGTATAAGATTGTTTTTAGTAAGACAAAAAAGAAAAGTAAGATCCTTTTGGGATATTTTTTCATTAGCATCTCCTTTTGTGTTAATAGAGAAAGTGATGATATGGTAAAGTAGCAAAAAAGGTAGGTTCAAATGTATTTCGCTAAAGAGGTTTTGGGGTCATGTTTGGTCTCAGTGGAAATTTCAGACTATAACTCAAAATAGATAATATCAAGGATAAAGATGATGAACGAAATGTCATCTCCTGCTTGAATGTTAAAAAGGTTGGAAAGTTGCTTGAAGGTAATGAAAAAAGGGTCCCCTAAGGCTCGAAATACTAACCCATATTGGTTGACATGATATTCCACTCTCCGACTTAGAGTCATGATGCACATAAAATCTCGCACGATCTCCTCATATAAGGACTTGTCGCAAAAAATAAATTTGTTTCATCCCAGGTTTGAGAGAAATGTGTGGATCTCATCTTTGTTGCCTAATGACTCAAGAAGGAAAGTGGAGAGAATTTTGTTTGGTAGGATGATCTTTAAAGCGTTGGCCTTATATTGATCTTTCTCCTCTTTCTTGATACCTTTCATCATGTGTATATCCGGTGGTCTAGAAGGTTATGCTACTGTCTTTCCCTTCTATGCTCTTGAGGCTTTCTTAGGGGCCATTTGAGAATGAAGGAAGATTTTAAGGTTTTGAGAGTAAGGGAGAGAAGAGATTGAGATTATAAGTATGAATGAAAAGAAACACTATTTTAGGGGTTTATATAGGCTAGGAAAAGGTGTGAAAGCAACTAAAAATTGTCAGAAATGTATTAAATGAATGAGTAACGTTGGTTGGCAATAAAATCACTTAAATGCATGGCAATTACTCAAATTTGTGGCTGCTACCTACAAGTTGCGATCGCTAATTCAGAAATATGTGCGTAATGGATAAAAAATCCTCGGGAAATGATTTGTTCAATGGTCAAACCATATAAAATTAGAACAAATTTGTGATCGTGAAGTAATGGTTGATAGCCAAATGATGAGTATTTGTAATTTATGATCGTGAATCAAATAATATCGACTTTAAATTACAAGTCATAAAAGATAACTATGAAAATATAAGGCTTGACTTTTTAAGCTGTGATCCACTTAATATATTGATGTCTAATTCATGTAAATTGGCATAGAGAGGCATAATTGCACACAAAATTAAGATATCCAAAGAGATAAATTTTACATACAACATCCATAACAATCATTCAACAAGGAAATATATAACATGCAAAAAGCATTTTAGAAAGTTATGTATTTCACTTTAGGGAGCTTTCATCATGCATTCCCAACTATCTCTTAATAAAGTTCATCTTCTCTTAATTAAGAGGTTTTGTGAGTTGATGATTAATGTTTATGAATTCTAACACAACATCACCATTTTGGATATGATCTCTAAGAAAATGATGCCTAATGTATATATGTTTGCTCTTATAATGTTAGATGGGATTATTGGAAAAATTTATTGCACTAATGTTGTCAAATTTGATGGAAATGTGATCAACAACTTTGTCATAATCCTTTAATTGTTGTTTCATTTATAATACTTAGGTGCAATAACAACCTGCAACTATATATTCAGCTTCGACGGTGGATAAGGCAACCAAAACTTGCTTTTAACTAAACGAAGACACTAAAACACTATTTTATGAATTAGCAAGTTCTAGAAGTGTAATTTCCATCTAGAAGACTACCACTATAATCCGCATCTAAATAACCTGTGAGGCTATATGAAGGATCTCTAGGAAACCATAAACCTAGATGCAGTGTCCCACATAAATATTTGAAAATCCTTTTAGCAACATTTAAATGAGATTTCTAAGGGCATGATTGAAACCTAGCACACATATACACACTAAACATTATATAAGGTCTATAAGTGGTAAGATAGAGTAAAGAACCGATTATATCCTGATATTTCTTCTCATCAACTCACTTACCCGATTCGTCCTTATCTAATTTGATGGTAGCACTCATTAGTGTTTTTTGCTACTTTACAACCTTTTGTACCAAATTTCTTGAGAATGTCCTTTGTGTATGTAGTTGGGTTAATGAAGATCCCTTTTTGGTTTGCTTGATTTACAGACTAAGGAAAAACTTAAGCTCTTACATCATGCTCATATCAAATTCCCTAGTCATATACTTAGAAAAATCCTCACATAGAGATTCATTAGTAGCACAAAAAATGATATCATCAATATAAATTTGCACTATTAATGTATCATGATTATGCCTTTTGACAAACAAAGTTGTGCCAACCTTCCCTTTTTCAAAATCATTTTGTAAAAGAAAATAACTAAGTCGTTCATACCTACCTTTAGGAGCTTGTTTCAATCCATACCAGACTATATTCAATTTAAAAGCATAATTTGGAAAACTATATGATTTAAAACCATGAGGTTGTTTAACATAAAATTTCTCCTCAATGACACCATTCAAAAAAGCACTTTTGACATCTATTTAAAATAGTTTGAAATTCATATGACATGTATATGCCAAAAGAATCCTAATGACCTTTAACCTTGCTACGAGGGCATAGGTTTCATCATAGTTAATGCCTCTCTTTTGGTTGTAACCTTTAGCAACCAATATAGTTTTATTTATAATGATGAACCCTTGCTGATTTATCTTATTCCTAAACATCCAATTGCAACCTACAATAAGGAGTTCCTTAGGCCTAGGAATAAGTTCCCACACATTATTTCTCTCAAATTGGTTGAGTTCATCTTGTATAGCAAACACCTAACTCTCATCATAAAGAGCCTCATCTATAGACTTTAGCTCAAATTAAGAAACAAAAGCAAGATTATTATCTAAAATATTGAGTTGAGATCTAGTACTTATACCATTTGAAGTGTAACGACCATATTCATTTGACATAACTCATATTACTCCGATACCAATAACTGTAACAACCATATTCATTTTACAAAACTCATATTGCTCTGATACCATTTATTTTTGCTATCACAATCTGTAATCCTACAATCGATACCTATCAGAGCACTCAATATCTGAGATTTGACCATCAGCCCCATGATGTCATACACATAGGGATTTATACGTTTGCCCCGTGTATGCTTGAGCCCTCTTTGATACCAAAACGGTAATATCTAAATTCATTTTTCAAACCAATAACTGTGACATCCATTGTTCTCATTTATAAATAAGCTTTGATACCACAAATTGTAATGTAACAACGTGGCTACAACTGGTACCTATCAAAGCACTCAACCTCTGAGATTTGCCCTTCGGCTCCTCGATGTCATACACACTGGGATCTGCACGTTTGCCTCGCGTGTGCTTGAACCCTCTGATACCACCAACTGCAACTATCGTCTTCAGTTGCAAATCATGGCATTTCACGTTTGAAAATGTATACACATTAAGGTTTATTCATCATACATATATAATCCCATATGTATTTAATGTACACATGTGTTAACTAATGTCAGAACCAATGACCATGACTAGTTCCTATCAAATGTATGTACATGACGTAAAAAGAGAGAGTTAGAGTTCAGCCGACGACCTGTGTTTCATGTGTCTCTATGCAAAACTTTATGTACCAAAGTGTCTAAAGTCTATGCTTCAGTATCTGAAAAATAATTACGATTTAGTGAGTCGCGACTCAATGAATAAAAATAATAATCAAATTATCATGGCATAATCTATAATCAAATATCATCAAGATCAAGTATAACAATTGACTATGCAAGTGCAAATGCAATAGCTTTGTTTTTGCCGTGACCAAGCAAGGCAAACATTGCTCCCGGGATATTAATGTGATTCATGTAACATATGATTTAGGACCTATTGGTCCATCTTCCTGTAATTTACAAGTGTTTGACAAGTCGGTCACAATGCCCCTTTTAGTTCCATATGCAAGTGCTTATTCAAAAATGATATGCCAAGTAATCGTTAAGAGCATTTAATTCTCACTTGGCCTGTATTCCCATGTAACATATAATAATTCAATAATATATACATGTAATAGAGTATAATCATATCATACAACAATCACATACACCCATTGAATCTAATTATGGTTTTTACTCACTTTTTGATGTGACCAACCTTTATGATAGGTTTGGTTCTCTCTTTAGGGCTTCCTCAAAGTTTTGAGACCCTAGAATTTGATACATACATGGTTACAAGTACCTCAAAATGATTATGAATGCTTGGTATGCAGTTATGGCATGATTCATGCAAGTGTCCCTAGTGTTTTTACATATTTTCCTTATATGGTAGCCTGAGCTTGCTACATGGTCACAACAATAACCCTTGATATACCTATCTAAATGGCTTGATTATTTTTTTTTCAAACAAACTAGACATATAATGGGACAACATATTGAAATTTCAGGTTAATATCAGATACACATAAAATGTGGTGAATTTTTAAGTTCTGCCCTGTTACAATGTCATCTCAGTCTGAGTAGGTCTTACATTCTTAGGCATATCTCAAATTGTAATAGTCCAATTGCAAGAATATTCTACCACCAATTATAAAGCATATTAATGAACATTTTTCATGTTTTACTCATTATCCATTTTAGTCTATAAGGTCACCAAAACAAAAGACCAATCTCGGGGCAAGTAGGTTCATAACATGTTGACAACTAGTCATGATAAAGGGACCATATCTTAGTAACCATGCTGGATTTGGTAATAATATTTTACAGGTACGTAGATAAGACATAAATATACAACTTCAAAGTTTGGACCATTATCAAATTCTGAGTCTATGGTCATCAACTTCTTGGAAAACTGAATTAAAAAAAGGTGGTGTGTCATCCAGTACAGAGTCAGTCCCAATCAATGAGCAATATCTCTTTCCACACAACAAACTAATGAAAACTGTTTAATAGATATTTAGAGGGAATATAACCCTACAAGTTTCATATTTTGCACACTGTCAAAATCATAATATAAAGTCATCAAAATATAACAAAACATAAGACTGAGATAATCTCGATTCGTTTTTGAACCAGTCCTGATAAAGGAGCCATATCTCTTCACACACACAAAATCAAGTAAAACTGTTTCACATGCATTTATATGAGACATAAGGCTACAACATTCATGTTTTTCACTTTCCCCAATTTCTCTTCTAGTGTTATGAAATCATGGGTGAAAAATTCTGCTCTAACAGTAAAATCAATAGAATCAACTCTTGTTCTTTGGGATTACAATTTCCATCTAAGAGCTCTACCTCAATTACTCCATAATTCTCACTAACCATGCATGATTAACATGTCATGAGAGGTTAATTTCCGTTAAGAAGAAGATAAATTACTTACCTATTGTCCCAGAATTGGAAAACCTTATGCAGTCCACACTTCTTCCTTTCCTTCTTCTTCTTCTTCTTCCTTTCTTCCTTTCTTCCTTTCTTCCTTAGCTATCTCTCTCGTTCATTTGGTGTATTTCTACCTTATCTCCTCTCTTACCAGCCCATAATGGCTGATAATTATAATTTGTATTCTTACTCTAATAGGACAAAAGATTTATGGCTTGTTCCTATTGGTTCAAAGTTAAACAATTTTGCTTTTAGTCCATTTTCTTCATTCCTTCATCACCTTTGTCCATTCTCTAATTTCTATATGCTTTTTATACTTTCATATGAGCTATCAAACACCATTATTTATGATGTTATAATAAGCACACAACATGAAATAATTTGTCATATGATTATGCAAACACTGCATATATGTTCAAGCGTCCCAAATGTAACGGTGCAATTGTCATTGTCGTGTTTTTACAATTCACATGTCTAAATGATTATTTATCCTATGCATATGTTCATGTGAGATTTCATATCATTGATACAGTGCATATGATCATATGTGATTTCATATCATTTGTCCAACGAATATATTCATGTGATAATGCCAATGAATAGGGATAGGGATGTTACATTTCTTCCCCTCTTCTAAAGAATTTCATCCTCGAAATTCAGTACCTATAAACAAATGTGGATATTGTCATTTCATGTTCTCTTTAGTTTCCCATGTAGCCTCTTCTTGCGAGTAGTTTCTCCATAGCACCTTAACTAAAGGGATTTCTCGATTTCATAATTGTTTTCTTTTATAACCGATGATTTCCACTAGTTATTCAATGTAACTTACATCATTTGCAATTGTTATCACTGGGTCCCTAAGTATATGTGTAGGATCAGACCGATACTTCCTTAGCATAGTCACACGGAATACATCATGAATCTGAGCCATCTCTAGTGGTAGTGCTAGCCTATAAGCCAATGGACCAATTCTTTCTAAGATCTCATATGGTCCTATGTATCGAGAACTCAGTTATACACATTCCTTCTTCATCCCAATAGGTTGGACTTCAACATTTTCTTTCATATAGTGCTTTATATGGTGCCATCTGTATACTGCTATGATAATG
>CATIWR010374248.1:0-13508 GCA_949677035.1 Omphalea diandra
TCTACAGTTAGGAGGAAAGAAGACACGTGGCATACACGGGTTTGGATGACCAAGCTTATGTTCACTGTTGCCCCACGTGCCAAGTATGGTTCCTCCATACCGATGAGATCGAAAGAGCTAAAGCGCCTATTCTGTATCCTGTAATTAATCATTATGTTTAGTAAACGGTAATGAAATTTTAAAAAATATATACAATCTATTGAGGTTTTATGAATAAGCGAAATACGCAATTCTCTAACTTGAATTCATTATTCTATTATATTTGGTGGATAAATTTTTCATGTGATAAGAAATTGTTAGATTTGGTTCAGTAACAATTTTATTTACATGAAATTTAATAAATATTTTTAGAGTCTTAAAAAAAAATTTAAAAAAAAAAAGAAGAAACGTTTTTAGAGTGCTTGAAGAGTGGGGGACGGTCATTTCTTGCATTTCTAAAATCAGCAGTTGCTATTTTCTGACTGTTTGCTTGCCCCTCCTTTCTTCAAGAGGGGTGTCCACGTGAGAAAGAAACTTTGAACGCTAATTCCTAGCCTGATTTGTCTGCTTCATATTCGTTGAATGGTTTTGTCACAGCTCTCACGTGCCACAGTTTTATGGTTAATCTACACCAACTGTGAACCTACTTTGCATGTGGAGTCTCGACAACTACAAATGCAAGGCCAAAATTCATTGTGTGCAAGCAGGAAATTTAAGTTTCGTCCGTTTTGTACAAAATATATATATATAATAAGGCCTAATAGAGTTGAGATAGGAACCTACAAAATTAAACGCGTAAGGTGGGGCCCAATAAACAACATGGCTGATGAAACCTAAATGGCTCTTCTCTTCTCCCGTCCCACGGTTTCATGGCTTATCGCAACACTCTGGTCTGATGTGCAAAGGTCACATGCACACCCAACCCAATGCATTGAACAAATAAGAAAAGTTAAGAAATTTGGGATGTTTTCGGACGATGACATGAAGAGGTATTGATTATTTATTTGATACTTCTTAATCAATCACCAACATTAATTGTGTGATGTCAAGCTAAGACCATCCACACATGTTCATCATAAAATTTCTAGATTCATCATATTCCCATCTGAAAAAATAATATGTTGAAGTTTGTTTCTGTGAAATTCCCATTAGGTTAGAGAGGGGAGAGGGGGGATTAGTCAAATAATCTAGTAGCTAAACAAAGTCTTAAACAATCTCGACGCGGTTTTGTTGTTGTAATTATTTAACAAGAAACAGTAAGGGTTTGATGTGATAGATAATGTTGCCTTATATTATAAGTTGTCCCGCAGTCTATGGGATTTGCACAGGCTGTTCTTTTGAATTTTGTTGTCTCTATCTCACCCATTAACTATAACTCCTCATCAGGAGCCATCCTTTGTTTTGTTTTTCCTTCATCCCATTGTAGAAGGGAGAGAATTGAAGGAAGAATCCAAAAGTCCTGTACAACCAACCAATCAAGTTAAGTTTGAGATGTGTAGAAAAGGAGTTATCCGTTTCTATGTTTATATTAATTCTTTTATCTATACATACAAATATATATTTAGTCATATATTCATCCTTATCCCTTTTAATTTATAAAATTTAATTATTTCACATGTTTTAATCTTATTTGAGTTTGAGATAATATATAGTCCAATTTAGAAAAATCAATTGATCAATTTATAAGAAAAACAATTGATAATATGTGATCCACATGCTTTATATATAGTTGCAAGCAAAGTTTGGTGACGAACAAGCTCAGCACATGCTTGGCAATTAAACCACAAGCAAACTGAAGGGAGAATTTAACCCTCTGTTTGGGAAAAGATTGTAACGGGAAGAGAAGGTGATGAGAGAGAGCGAAAAAATATTTATTTTCTCTTTATTTATTTAGAAAAAAATGAAAATTAGGAAAGGGAATTTTTACTCTTTCTTACTTGGAAAATATGAAAATAAAGTGAAAAATAGTTTTAAACGTAAAAAAGAATTATTTACCCTTTAATGTATTGTCATAAGATTTTATCATATATAAAACTATTCACACACACATACACTTTTTTTTAATTAATGATTTATTTACATTTAATTTAAGAATAAATAAATTATTTTTTATATTTAATTACAAATAATAACTTATGATAATAATATAATTAATATTTTTTACTAATAATTTATTTATATTTAATTTAAGAATAAATAAAATAATTACAATAAATAAAGTATTTTTATATTTAATTTCAAATAATAATCTCATTATTGTTTTATGATAATAATTTGATTAAACTTAATAAAGGTAAATAAGAAAATTCAAATAAAAAAGATAAAATAATAAATAAGAATAATCTTGTAAATTTAATTTAATTTTAAATTTTCATGTCACTTTCTCCTCATTTTCTCTTCAAATTTGAGTGACTATAAATGATGGGTCTAAAATATTTATTAAAATTATGTTTTTACCATCGCTTTCACCCTTTCATTTTATCCCCTCCATTTTCTCCCCTTCCAAAACAAACATAGGACAAGGGAGTCATGGACCGGTTCAATAGCTCAATAACATTAATAATAATGACAGGTTAAATAAAGGGTAAAATGCTTTGAAGTCCTTTAAGTTCTGTCAAAATATATTATTTCATTTTTGTATTTTATAAATCATATTACAAAATCCTTTTATTTTATTACTATTGAATTTCATGCTTTTTTATTAGATTCTATTAAATGAACGAAAAATATCTATATTACCTTTTTTTTTTTTTAATAATCTTTCAATTGTTCATCTCTATTGATTTTATTCTTCAGCTAAATATTACAAATCTTTGACAAATCTTGCACTTATCTTAAATGTTTATAAACCAAACAAATTTTTAAAAATTCAAAAACTTATATTTAGTGTTTAGAGAAAGCAAAATATGGCAAGGAAGAAATTTGAACTATAAATATTGTTTAAAATATAGTAATTGAAAACTGATTTGGAATAATAAATCCAACTTTGAAATAGCAAATATTCTTTAAGAAAAATTTGTTTCACAAATCAAAGATCAAAGGTTCTTAAAAATGAAATTATAAGATTAAATATATTCTAATAAAATTATCCCAAAAATCATATACAATTACTCCATCGAATACAATATGCAGCAACGCTTACATTACATATCATCGACTTTGACAAACCAAACCTCGCCTACATAATTAAGTAGCAGATTAAAGTCACATGATGTACCAAAATCTCAAGTCATGGATCCAAATCTCAAAACAAATAATAAAACACATAATTTAAAAAGTATCAAATTCAACATAGATATATCCAAGCCAGGATTGAAGTTCGACTCGTTTGTGGCATACTTGATTTTCTTTGTATGCCTTCACTTTTCCACTTTTATGAGTGGTGCCGTTGCTTGTTTCGCATCATAATAAATTCAATTATAGGCAAATGAACGAGCAATGATGTGGTTATATGCTATCGGAGTGGTGCTCATTTGCTTGGCCCAAGACTTGTTTGTGTTTGCCTAAGCTAAACCAACAAGGATAATATATGGTGCTCGGGATGATCCTCAAATTAACCATTAAGAATATGAGAATCTAGATTGTTGCCAATCAACATTTATGTTTTTGATTTGGGTTGTTTCAATTCTAGTTTTTTTTTTTTTTTTTTTGCTTTTATGGTTTTGGTTTAAAATTTTTTTTTTTTATTTTACATTTTGTGTAAGTGGGCTATGTTATCGATCTACATTAACATGGTGTTAGAGAGTATTTAGCAAATAAGAAAATGAGAGACACGAAATATAAGCAACATGTGAGATGTTTATGATATGAAATGAATTATTTTGATTTTTTTAGTTAAAGATTAAAAAAATCTTAATAAATTTTTTAATCTTTAACTAATAGACAAGACATTAAAATTAGATGGAATGATTATTTAATTATACAATATAAAATAAATGGATTTTATAATATACGAAATAAATAGTATATAATGAAAAACCTAGTAACTTTTTGAAAGTATTCTGCTCTTAAATAAACTATACATGTTGCGATAGTGACCTCTTTTCGCTTGGAAATTAAGAGAGGCTACAATTATTAGGAAACTACACAAGTCATTTTCATGCCATGTGCAGAGCAAACTATGACAAATTTTAAGCATAAATTATCGGTTTTCTTTTTTCTGTTTTTTTTTTTTCAAATACGCGTCATTTATTGTATTCTATAATTGATGTTTATGTCCAAGGTCAATTTTTGAGAATTAAAAAAAAAAACGCGCTCTACACTTCACATTTTATATGTAATTTTTTATATTTTTTTCATTTTTATAAATAAAAATTTTATGTATGTTTATATATTATATAATTCTATTAATACAATATATAATTATATTATATTATTAAAATTATATAATTTATGTTATTTTATATAATTATATAAAAATACTATATATAATTTTTAATTATTATATTAAAGTATATTAAATATTATATTAATATAATTTTTATTTTAATATAATATAATATTAATTTATGTTTAATATTATATTATTAAATAGATTTTACATTTTTTTTTTGTGGTTCATTTATTACATGTTGTAGGTTGATTACTTTAAATATACAAGTTCATTTATTGTAAACTGTAGGTTTTTTTTTTATGAACTATAAGTTTATTTTTTGTGAATTGTAGATTCATTTTTTGTAAAATGTAGGTTCATTCGGTATAGATTATAGATTCATTATCAATAAATTGTAAATTCATTTTTTGTAAATTGTTGATTCATTTTTTATAAACTGCAGGTTCTTAAATAGTAAATTCATTTTTTATAAACTGCATGTTCATTTTAATATAAACTTTAGATTCATTATCAGTAAATTATAGGTTGATTTTTTGTAAATTATAAATTTATTTTTGTATAAATTGTAGATTCATTTTAGTATAAACTGCAAATTTATCATCAATAAACTATAAATTCATTTTGGTATAAATTGTAGATTAATTTTTTGTAAACTATATGTTCATTTAGTATAAATTGTAGTTCATTATTAGCTAACTGTAAGTTAATTTTTTATAAATTATAGTTTTTTTAGTAAACTATAAGTTTATTTTTTATAATTAAATATTTTGATATTTTCAATTTTCTTTGTAACATTAAAATTGATAAACCTACAATTTATACTGATTTTTTTGTGAAAAAAATAAGTCTATTTTTTAAAACATATGAAATAATAATAGTAATAATAATAATAATGTAATCAAAAATAAAAAAAAAGAGTTTAATAAAAGTGTAAATATATATATTTAAAATAAAAAAGAAAATTATTTTAAAAAATAAACAAATAAATAATATTTAAAGTAAAAAAAGGAACAAATTATTAAAAAAAAACAAAACAGCAATTACTAAACAAATAAATTCTTCTATATTTATTGTCACATATATTTTATTAAAAAAAGAATCAAAACAATAATTATGGAAACAATAAACTTTTTAATATTTACTGTCATATGTATTTTGAACTTTGAATCACAAAATATCATAGATGATTATTTATGATATAATTTATCCAATGTCAGTTGGTTAAATTTTTATAGGATTTTAGTAATTTTTAATCAGACTAGGGCCGGGCCAGTATGGCCTTGCCAAGCTCGGAGTTTTGTCTTATGGGTTGAAGGTTGATAGTCGACACCCATAATCCATTGAGGCAAATAAAGTCCTGGACCCATGGCCCATGGAGAAATCGATACCCGGATTAGTCTTACGACCCCAAATGGAACCCATTCTCAATACATGAGGAGAAAGGGGCAAATTATGTCATGATTTTTGCTCACAATGCTTTGTGGTTTAAAAATTCAAAATTGTCCGGTTATAAATTCTTTCGTAATTACTATTTTATTTATTTTTATTTTTTATCACAAATTTTCTTTTTTTATTTTAAACATTACTATTTTGTTTATTTTTTAATAAACTTTATTTTTTTACTTGAAATATACATATTTATACTTTTATACATCTCCTTTTTTATTTTAATTACATTATTATTATTATTATTATTATTATTATTTTATATGTTAAGAAAAAATAGACTTATTTTTTTTAAAAAAATTGATATAAATTGTAGGTTTATCAATGTAATTACATTGACATTATTCTTTCATAATTTCTGTTTTATTTCTTATTTTTAAATAGTTTTTCTTTTTTAATTAAATATTACAGTTTTATTTATTTTTTAACAAACTTCCTTTTTTTACTTGAAATATACATATTTATGCTTTTATACATTCCTTTTTTTATTTTTAATTATATTGACATTATTATTATTATTATTATTTCATATGTTAAAAAATGGACTTATTTTTTTCACAAAAAAATAATATAAATTGTAGGTCTATCAATGTAATTACATTGACATTATTTTTTCATAATTACTGCTTTGTTTCTTCTTTTTTTAACAAACTTTTTTTACTTTAAATATTACTACTTTGTTTATTTTTTAACAAACTTTATTTTTTATTTGAAATATACATATTTATTGTGTTTATACATCTCTTTTTTATTTTTAATTAAATTGACATTATTATTATTATTATTTCATATGTTTAGAAAAATAAAGTTATTTTTTCCATAAAGAAATTGGTATAAATTGTAGATTTATCAATTTTAATATTACAAAAGAAATTAAAAATATCAAAATATTTAACTATAAAAATGAACCAACAGTTTACAAAAAAAAACCTACAGTTTATAAAAAAAAATAAACTTATAGTTTACTAATAATGAATATACAATTTATATCAAAATGAAGCTACAGTTTACAAAAAATGAACATACAATTTTTTGATAATAAATTTATAGTTTATACCAAAATAAACTTACAGTTTACTGATAATGAATCTATAGTTTACACAAAATGGATTTACACTTTACAAAAAATGATCCTACAATTTACAAAAATTGAATCTACAATTTATTAATAATGAATCTATAATTTATGCCAAATGAATTTATACTTTACAAAAAATGATCCTAAAGTTTACAAAAAATGAATCTACAGTTTACTGATAATGAATTTACAGTTTATACTAAAATGAACTTATAATTTACAAAAAATGAACATACGGTTTAAACCTAACGAATTTACAATTTATAAAAAATGAGCATACTGTTTATATAAAAAATGAACATATTGTTTACAAAAAATAAACCTATATAATTCTCCAAAAGAGTAGGATCGCGTTTGTTGACTAAAAAAATGAAAAAACATTTTTTTCACGTGTAATGAACTTCTGGTCTATTTTGAAATATGAACAAGGGTCCATGAAATAACAACCTTGAGAAAAATGGTAGAGAGTTCATATATCATGGATTCTTGTCTATATAGTAATATGGATTAAAGATCCATCACACTTGAAGAAAAAATTCGCACACCTCTCTCAACCTATGAAATTATTATTTTTTAATCTTGATTAATCTTTTTTTTGATAAATGAGATTTTTATTCCACAAAAATTAATTTAGATACATATAATTTATTTTATATTATATAACAATATCAGCATATAAAATAAAAATTATAAAAAGTAATATAATAATAATAAATATAATTGTATCAAAATCTCAAATTAAAAATAAAATAATACAATAATTTTTAATTAATTATAATATATTTTATATTTGGTGTATAAAATTTATAGTGTTTATCAATTTTATAATATCAAAATATTCAACTATATATCATCAAGATATATGTTTATTAGTCAAATACTGCATGTATATTAGTATTTTTCTATGAGTTTATTATTATTTATATACAGATTCATTAAAATTTACTTATAGGTTCATTACAAATGAATTATATATTTATTAGTATTTATTTACAGGTTCATTATAATTTATTTACAAGTTAATTAAAAATGAACTTTAGGTTTATTACAGATAAACTTGTCTTCTATATGTTCATTATTAAAAATAAACCCGTCTTCTTTCCTCATTATTATTGTTTATTATAATTAGATTCATTATTCATATTTCATAATTTTTAAATTATATATTGATATTATATAGCATAAAATAAATATTCATTAGATTAAACAAATTATATGTATACATATTAATTTTTGTACAAATAAAAGATTTTATTTATAAGAAAAAAAAATGAAAAAAAAAAAGAAAATTGAGCATTGTGAGATAAAAAAAAATATAACAAAATTTTTAGGTGTATATATTTATTTTTTACCTATTGCACGTGTTATTTACCTTTAATTTATATCATTATATAGACAGAAAGTCCATAATATAATTTGTCCATGTTGGAGGTGTAGTGTAAACATAAAAGAATGATATAGATAGAAATAGGCCAGATGGAAGGTGCACGCAGAGGGATTCAAACTCTCATTTTATACGACTTCTATGCTTACCTCATTCCTCAGATTCTCTTATGCCAAGCGCAGGGCATGCACTATGAGCATATTTACAAAATTATTAATATTCATTTCGTCGTATATAATTTCTTAATTACATACAGAGTACAATGTATTGATATTTCATATGTTTTATCTATGATGCAAATTGCATGTAGTTTGCAAATCATATGTGCTTAAATAGTTGGCTATTTCTTTTTTATACAAAAAAAAAAAAAAGAATTGATTAAATGTAAATCAGAGAAATAAAATAAAGTTTTTCTTTATATTTAGATGAATTTTATGGTAATATATATCTATAGTTTATATAAAATAATAAATATTTAGATTAATATGATATTATAATAAATAACAAATAATTATATACATTAAAATTATTGTTTAAATATTTAAAATTATATTAATACAATATTATAATATAATATTATATATAAATAAATTATATATTATGGTAAATATCATATAATTAATAGCTAAGTGAGCAAAATATGTTTTTATTCATTGAATGAGATGCACAATTTATTTTTTCATAACGCCTTAACCCATTCTAATCTGCACCTTCTTAATATAGCTAAAGTGTCATGTTATGACTATTTTTTCATTTTTGCTTTCATATGAAATCTTTCCGATCTAGTTTTGTCTATGATATTTACTTGAAATCTTTCCGATCTAGTTTTGTCTATGTTTAAATCTTTCCGATCTAGTTTTGTCTATGATATTTTGTCATTGGAGGTGTAAATGAACTGATATAACTCACAAACTACTCGAAATTGATTCGAAAAATACTTGAAATCAACTTAAAATTAATCGAGCCAAACTTGAATTACTCGAGTTTCAAAATATTTGACTCAAGAGACTCGAGAGTCTAATATAATTTTGGCATATTTGCAATATTACCAATTGAATTCAATAAATCCATACCTAATTGAATTTATTTAAGATTAATCAAGCTTAAATATCAATTTGTAGAATTTATAAAAAAAGTTTATATAAATAAATGAGTATAATTGAGTCAAATTTGAGTTTTCGAATACTTAACCAATCTCGAGCACGAACTTAAAAATAGAAACTCAATTAAATTCGAACTCAAATTTCGAATTTTCAAGTCGAAATCAAATTCGAGCTCGAATCAAGCAAAATTCTATTAGACTCAACTCGATTACACGCACGCAGAATGTGCGCAAGAGCTCACACTACATTAAAGTAGTCGCGCAGAGACAAACAAATTGCTATAGAGACACGCCAAAAGAGATAAAGAGAGGGTACACTTAGGGGTGAGCAAAATCGAACTAAAATCGAAAAATCGAACCGAACCGAACCGAGTGAATTCGGTCTATTCGGTTCGGTTTAAAAAAATAGAAAAATTCGGTTTTTAATTTTGGTTCGGTTTAAAATTGAGAAAACCGAATAAACCAAATTTGTGGGATTTTTTAATTTTTCTTTTAAGTTGAGTTTAAAAAACTAAAAATAAAATTATTTTATATAAGATAAAAAAAGCCCAACAGCCCATTGAGCCCAAAACTGAAAACTGAACCAAACCAAACCGATTTTTTTCGATTCGGTTTTACTTCTATTTATCTTAAATTTCGGTTCAATTCGGTTTGAATTTAAACTTAATTCAGCCTATTCGATTTTCATAATTTTGATTTGGTTTGAATCGAACCGATCGAATGCTCAGCCCTAGGTACACTATGCTTCGGTTTTTTATCCACGTTCGCGCCTCAGTACTCCTACGAGCTATATATATGCGCGTGCGTTTGTTTTTGTTACATATTTACATATTTTCAATTGCCATTTGAGTCATGATTTGTTCTCATCAGTTAACAGGGAATTTTTTTTTTTTTTTTGTTTTAAAAGAACAGAGAAGTTTTTAAGACAATGTCTTTTACACTCTTAATTTTCAGTATTCATTTTTCCCTAATGAAAAAATAAAAACATATATATGATCCAAACGAATAGTTATTATATTACGTGATATAGATTTATGAAAGTATATATGACACCTAGAATGATATTTTTGATATTTCTGTTTGAGTTTTATATTTTTTATTATAATTTAAAAAAAAAGGTGGAAAGAAAAAATTATAGAGAATAAGAGAAAAATCGTTGATTTTAAGTTATGTTTCTTGATGAGAAGGAAATAAATATATTTTACATCTTTATTTATTGTTTATAACTCATTGAAGTTTTTTTATTTTTATTTTTTGAGAATATATAACCCATCGAATTCTTTGCGTTTTCTTAATCTCTCAATGACAAAATATTATTTAATTTTTAATATTTATATTTGTAAATTTATCTTATCTATTTTTAGTTTGTTGTTCTTGGTTCTTATAGTTAGGTGGCCACAACAGAATTGACATCAAACTCTTCCAAATATATCATTAATGCTTGCAATTTTTTGTTACACTTAGATTTCTTTTTCTTATCAAATATATTGGTGTGAGATATTATTTTTTTAAAAAAATTGCTATGCATTATTAGGAAGGCTGATTTTTTTTTTTAACATACAAATAATAGTCTGATCTTTATCAATAATTAGTAAATTATTGTGATTTAGATTTAAAAAAGATGTTGATGCCCACTTTTGATATATATATATATATATTCTGAGAGAATTGAAAGAATCTCATTTTTAGAAGATTGCATTGTATGTTTGTCAGGCACTATTTAATCCAAATGTAAATTTTTGCTCAGGTCATACTACAACATTTGAAGTAACAGAAAAACGAAAAAAGTCAGTGGTGTAAGAAGCCCAGCATTCCTAAGGTCGTTAGCTTGGCCTAGAGCTAGCGGGAAAAGTGAGCATGTCCCTAGAAAAATATGTAGACTGGTAGGGAAGAAGGGTAGTATTGTTGCTGCTATAAAGAATGGCTGCACATCAAAATCCAACTATGGCGATGATATTTGGTCAAGTTTTAACGGGAGTTTAATTCAGCACTTAAATTCTTTCTATCAGTTTTCACGTCCGCATACTGTTATTGGCACTGAGAGTAATTTCATATTTTTTTTTTAACTCTACTTTCTTGGGAATGAAATATATATAATTATATAACTGTGTAATATAATATATGCTGATTAGCATATGTTTTTCCTCTAATTGTATTGTTATGATCAGATTATAGGCATAACATCAGTTTCCCTTCTTGCAGTGGAAACAATTCTTGATCTGTCTCCCACTTATTTTACGGGACTACTGAAAGTAAGTTGTAATTCATTAATCAATCAGTCACTAGTAATTAATGATTGCACTAGTTTAATGGGAAAATTTTTGGTACCTTATTAGGCACTGGTGCCGTCAGTGTTAATGAACATACACGTGGTGGGAGTAAACCAATTGTTTGATGTCGAAGTAGACAAGGTATGTATAAGCAAGCAGCTGAGTATATGTGAATACATCTTGATAAAGCAGAAATGGCTTTTCCATTTCTTATTATATGGTTTAATTTGCGACACTTGCATCTAATAAATGTGTTAGATAATGAATTTTTACAGGTAAACAAACCCTATCTCCCACTAGCTTCTGGCATCTCCTCAAGGGAAACTGGCATCGCAATAGTTTCGGCATCTCTATTGATGGTAACTAAGTAGCTAAGACTTACTAGATGCTGATTTCAGATATTATACAAGTTAGAAGAGCTGGCAAACTTATTTATCATATTGGGGTCTTGGTATGGGAATCATGTTTCAGTCTCCACCACTTATTGCTGCCCTCCTCGTAAGTTTTGCGCTTGGAACTGCTAATTCTGTTGAAGTAAGTTTTGTCCTAATGGAAATACATTTAAATATCATAAAAATTGCAAAGTCGTTGTCTAGAAACTGTATGTATGTGGGATTGTACGTATAGCCTCCATTTCTAAGATGGAAGAGACAGGCCTTTCTTGCTGCAAGTTGTATCCTAATCGTGAGGGCTATTGTTGTTCAACTTGCTTTCTTTCTTCATATACAGGTATATATTCTCAAATTCTCGTTGATTTTTGTTCTTGTTATTACCATGCAGTTTGTTTAACTAAGTGACGATGGGGCTATGCCTGAAAATTCCGAAATTTGTTCTTGGGAAACCAGTAGTTATTACCAGGTCATTGGTGTTTGCAACTGCTTTTCATGTGTTTCTGCTGTCATTGCATTATTCAAGGTAAATTATAATTAACCACCACAGTACCATAACATCAAGGCTAATTTTATTTATTAGGAAATTTCAATAGGACATACCTGACGTGGATGGGGACAAAGATTTTGGGATTCAATCATTCAGTATCAGCCTGGGCCAAGAAAGAGTAAGTAAACAAATTGATTCTTTTCTTTCTTCGTATTCGATAATAACTCCCTTTTTTAAACCCTTTTATCGTTTTAATTTTTTATTCGATATTTGGATTCAAGACTTCTTTAAATAAAAATTTCAAGCTTTATATCGTTGAAAATAAATAAATTATATATCATTTAGGATTATATTACATGATATGAAAACAAATAATTTGAAATAACATATTAAATGATTTAATTTATAAGGTGTTTTGGGTTTGCGTTAACATGCTGTTAATGGCGTATGGAGCTGCTGTGGTAGTAGCAGCTTCTTCTCCTTCCTCTTCTTCGCTTGTAACAGTATGTGACCAATTTGTATATAATCAATCACATATGTAAGTATTTTGTTGCATATAATTAAATAATAGATACATGCATGCACATGTTAGGGCATTGTACACTGGCAATGATTTTGTGGATGCAAGCACAATCAATTGACCTCACCTCCAAAAACTCTATAACAAGCTTTTACACGTTCATTTGGAAGGCAAGCTCATCCATCTCTACTAGTATTATATTAGTGCAGTTTCATATTGGTGCAACTCAAAATTAATAATGTTTTTTCCTTGACAGTTATTCTATGCTGAGTATTTCCTGATTCCTTTTGTACGCTGATGGCAAGTAGTAATTCCAGAGAAGATGGAAAATGCACGCTTTCGTCGCAGAATCATGAAAACAGTTTGAGGCCCCCAAAAAAGGCATAAATTAATTCATCTTATTGTAAAATGAAAGTGATGAAAGATGTTTCTTCTTCTTAGGCTTAAGGATCCTATATTCATATTGATGTTTCCAAATTTTAGAAAAACTTCAACTTATTTGGGCCTTGAATTGATT